>RJWH01004747.1:0-97255 GCA_004363575.1 Solenodon paradoxus | reverse complement strand
CCCTTCCTTCCTTCCTCTCCCCCTCCCCTTCCTTCCTTCCTCTCTCTCTCTCTTTCACTCTCTCCTTTTCTTTCTCTCTTTCTTGCCTACCTTCAAGAGAAAGGCAGGACGGAAGAAAGAGAAGGAAGAAACATCTTATTTATTTAGTTGCCCATTTTATTTGTTTCCCCACATTCTGGGCCCCAAACACATTCCTTGGGATATATGTGGACTGCGTCCCAGGCGCAGGCTTAACACCTGGGACATGCCAGATTCCTTGCTTTCTAAATCGTAACCAGGGGGTCACTTGTTACTACGCGGGATAAACAACTCTCCATTCATAGCTTCCTACAGGGCCCCCACAACTTTGTTTCCAGTAGTGGTTCTGTCAAGTCCTGCATCCAAATAACAAGTGAAGGTCCCAGGTTGACCATCGGGCTTTCTGCAGCGTTCATCTCAGTTGATTCCATTTGGCCTCCGCCGTCTGGTGCCTGACAAACCTACTGAGAAGCTGCCAGCGGCAGTGGGTGGGAACGATGTGCTGCCACGTAACTTGAAAGTCAACCTGCACCCCATTCTTGGGGAGTTCAGGAACCTAAGCTGCACTGGTTATCATATCTCCTTCTCTCCGGGTGTCAGCAGTCTGACCAATGATATCTTTGTTGGTTACACACACTAACTCCCTGTATTTGGGCGTGTTGTACTTATTTTTAGCCTGAATTCCTCAGTGTTTCCGAGTGTAGGAGGCCGATGTACCCTCTTTATCCCTATCCCATGGTAGCTGCTGAAGCAGGCCTGACTCGACAGCTTCAACAAGCCCCATTCTGCGGGGCAGAGACCCACGTCCAAGGCTCACCTTGGACCTGCTCTTCCATTTCCTGCACAGCATCTTTCCAACAGCAGAAGTCAGCGATTTTCATGAAGCTCAATACACCAAACATTTCTTTTGTAGATGGGAGCTTTTGCTGTCTTACCCAAGAAGTTTTTGCCTAATTCAAGATGACAAAGATTTTATCTGATTTTGGGGGGCGGTTTTTGAATTTTAGGTTTTACCTTTAGGCCTAGTCTCTATTTTGAGTTAATTTTTTCAGAGAGAAAGGCAAGCAGGCCAGCAGCAGGCAGGGAGAGAGAGAAGGAAGAGTGTTTTATTTATGTAGTTGTTCATTCCAGTTTTCCACCCTGCCCGGGACTGAGAAACTGGGTCCTCGGACTGCATGTGAAGTGCGTGGGTGTGCTGTTGGGTTTATTTTTGATAGTGGATGTAGACCCTTTTTTAAAAAAGTTGATTTGTAATTGTTCCAGTACCATTTGCTCAATAGGCTCTTCTTTCTCCCTTGAATACTTTGTCAGTGTGGTTGAGAGCAACTCATTATGTGCATCTTTCTATTTTGATTTTGTTTAAAAAAATGTGTAAATACATACCATATTTATTCAGTTTTAAGCTTCCATTGATTCTAAGTCACACCCAAATTCCTCAAGAGGTTTCCGAGAGAAAATAAAAGCTAATAAGATTTATTTACAAAGCCACCTGTGACTGTAAGCCACACTTGCTTTTTTGGGGATATTAAAATGACGAAAAACAATGTGTGGCTTAGAATCAAATCAATACGGTATATATACACGTGTGCACATATATGTTCATAAAACTGTATGTTCTCATGAATTATATAGAGAACTATCCAGATCGATCCCCAATACAACCCCATTCCCTCTAAGAGAACTGATCATCTTGATTATGTAATAATTGCTCTTATCAAAGATTTACTATGTATGCATCTTTAATGTAGCCTTGAATATTATATCATGTAAATAAAGTCATTCTAAATTCTGTTTTGTTTTTAATTGTGGTAGAAGACACACACCATGAAATTTCCTGTCTTGACCATTGTTGAGTGTGCATTTCAGGGTTAGTAAGCGCACTCCCAACATTGCTCGGCCTTCACCCCTGTGGGTCTCCAGAACTCTTTCATCCTGCAAGAATGAAGTTCTGCACCCCTTGAGCAATAACCTTTCATTCCCCTAAATTTGTTCTATTGCATCTTGCTTTTTTTGTTTCATGTGACGTTTGTGGAAACTCTAAAACTGCATGCAAAGATGTAGCTCATTGATTTTCACCGTTCTACAGGCATCCTTCTCAAAATCAGAGCATCTAAGGGGTCACAACTTTTCATAGTACCAAGTATACATGCAGAGTGTATACTTCTAAAACGTTATCTTTTTTTTTTTTTTTTTTGGAGAGGAGGAGGAAGAAGTGTTTTATTTACTTTTTAATTTTAGTTGTACATCTTGGTCATTCCCCTGGCCCTGGGATGCCAACCCAGGTCCTTGGGATGTGTGTGGACTGCATTTGGCCAGAGGCCATGGACAATTCAGCTATTCCACCAGGGGACACTTTTTATTTTTTTTTAATGAAAGGTGCAGGCAGGAACGAATGTGAGTAGGTAGGTGGGCAGGAAGAGAGAGAAGGAAGAAGCATCTTTATTTTTATTTAGTTGCTCACACTGTTTGCTTGCTTCCCCCTGGGTCAGGGACTCAAACCCAGGGACATGTGACTTGCTCCTTCCAAGGCCCCAGTTGATACTCCAACAGGACATGACTTTTTTTTAAAGTAAGTTTTTTTTTTTTCTTTTTAAAAGAAAGTTGCAGCAGGAATGAAGGTGAGCAGAGGCAGGCAAGCAGGAAGAGAGAGGAGGAAGCACTTTTGTTTAGTTGTTTGTCTTGATTGTTCCTGCTGGCCCTGGGAAGTGAACCCTTGACCTTGGGATGTATTGGCTCCAGGGCGCATCTACCTTCTTAACCTTGATTGACTCATGAGTGTACTGTGGAGTGTCCCAGAAATTGCATGCTGTCTGATATGGACTGAATGCAGAAACAGGTGAGAATGCTATTGTCTGCTCTTAGGCAGATATTAAGGAGGATGTCAGCTGCAGCCTGAGCACCTGCACGAGGGGATCGAAACTGACAATTGCTGGGAGCAAACTAAGGGTCCAGGAAGGGTCATACAATCAGACAAAAACAAACAAAAACCAAAAAGCACAAAAACTCCAAGGATAAAAACAAAGCAAAACCAGTTACCATACATCTTAAGAAAATAAGCAGTGTGAATGGTGAAAACATTAACTGTGAAAAAAAGCTTTCCTAGAGACACAAAAGGAACATGCGTGTTTCTCAGAGGGCCTTCCCCTTGAACCTCTACGGAAGCAGCTGATTCCTCAGCAGCGTCCTGAAAACGAACCAGTGAACCAGTTCATGTTGATGAAGCTGCAAGACAAATGGTTCAGAAGCTCTGACACACCCGTGATGCATGAAATTCCTCCAGATGACCAGTCAGTTAAATGTTTCTACCAGGAAATAAAGATAGTTGCAAAAACAAATGTCCCTGTTCTTGCTAGGTGGTTTTTTTGTCAGGGAGGAAATAAGTTATTTTCATTAACAAATTTTCATTTTATATGATGTGTATTATTTTAAAGGACTAACCGAACATTCTTTAAGTCTTCCCATTTAAATTCCTTTGGTACATCCTGGCGGCTCTGGTGTTAAGCTGGTGCCTAGGGAGCAGTCCACTTACAGCCCAAGGACCTGGGTACTTGGCCCAGGGCTGGGGGAGCAACTAAAGTGAACCCCTAAATAAATAAAGATGATACAAATGCAGCTTCTTTTCTTTTTTAGAGGCAGGAATGAAGGCAAGCAGTCAGGGAGAGGAGACAGAAGTATTTACTTGTTCATCTTGGTGGCCTCACCCACCCTTCCGGCCCTGGCTTATGAAGCTGGGTCCTTGGGTTTTAGCTGGACTACACCAGAGCAGACTTAATGCCTGAGCTACTGGGATGCACCTAAATTCTTTATATAGCAAATTTCTATCTATCCTCTATCATAGATATCTATCCATCTATCATCTGTCTATCTATCAATCATTCATCTATCTCGCATCTACCGACATAACATAAACAAACCCTTTTTGGAGTACTCAATGGTCTTTAAGAAGGTAAAGGAATCCTGAGATTAAAAAGGCTGAGCATTTCTGCTGCATGATATCCCTTGCATAACTCTACTGCCATTTATTTATATAGCTTACCGGAGCGCATTATGAGCAGTGTGCCTCTGATTATTCTTCAATGAGTCTCCTGGTGCACACATGCAGGAGAGGCATGGCACAGCCTCAACTTTAATATGTTGCACTGTTTTCTGAAGTGGTTGCACCCATTTGTGTTCCTCCAATAGGAAACAAGGGCCTCTGGCTCTACATTCAAACACACATGGGATCACAGTACTTTATTTATACATATAATGTATATTCTTTATATATGTATACGTATATTTGTAAATACACAATGGAAAATAGGTATCTATCCATTCAATTGTCAATATATTATATATATTGCCAATATATATTATAATATAGCCAATTGAATGCAGAGATCTACTTTCCATTGTACATTCTTCTGGTTTTTTTTGAATTTTGTCTTGTGTGCATTTCAATGATAAAAAATACACTATATTTTTTAAAAAGAAAATTTGTTTTTGTAAAGTCACTTAAAAGCAATGTCCCATAGAAATATGTTGGAAGTGTCTACATGTTTTTCTTCCCTGAAAAAGTTCTTGATAAATATAGGATATGTTACACATTGGCAAGCCAATTTTTTTTTTTTTTTTTTTTGGGCAAATGCTTGTCATTAACAGAGCTTGAATTTTAACCCATGTGTCTCTCTTATTCCATCCAGGCCCTTTCGCTTCTTTACAGGAGCCTGGTGACAGGTAGCAGTTTTTTTAATGAGTTTTTTATATTGATTTCATTTTAAACAACCTTCTGCTGATGGCTGCCCCCTAGTGGCCACCTGTGAGAGTGCGTCCACTGGCTTGTTAGAAATTTCTGCCTTGCTTCCAGCAGAGTCAACAAACTGTTAATCCCCAGCGTGGAGAGGAGGTAAAGAAATGATATTTTTTTCTTTGTAACCTGAGTACACTGTTGGGGACCAAGATCATGTTGGACCTAAAGCATCACAGCGTTATCTCATCGTTTGGGCATCACAGACTCACGACGGGCATCAGGCTTCCATGGATACGCGACTGATTGATTGTATAGGCCGCAGACTTCTGCTGGGGGCTGTCTGTGCACTGTTTAATAGCATCCTGGCCCTTTCTATCCCCTTGATGACAAAAGCACCCCTCCTTCGATAGTGACCGCCCCAAGTGTCTCCAGGTACTGGCCAGGGCCCCTGGAGGACAGATTAGCCCGAAGCTGAGAAGCACCATTACAGGGAGAAGCGGAGATCAGTTCACGCCGCTGCCTCCTCTCGTCGGGAGGACCTGCACTGTGGACTTTGCATGCTCTTGCGTCCTCTGACCCACACAGTGTGTGTGAGCTGTGCGCACCTCACCTGCATGCAGAAAAGCCTCAGCTTTGATTTAGCACCCCTCCCTCTGCCACATGAGTCACTGGGCCTAAAGCGCATGCAGACATGGGGAGCAGGCTCTGACAGCGGAAGAAATGTCGCCACAGTCTACGTTTATCTTAACCCTTTGCTTTCTGAGAAAACTCAGAGACCTGACGTCATTCCCAGGTAAGCTTGCCCCAGCCCTGGCCTGAAGCCAATGAAACTTTACCTGCAGAGACACAAGGCCCTCCCCAGCAACACAGAAGTGCTTTCCGTCCCGGGGGGAATGCTATTCATCATACACACACACACACACACACACACACACACACACACACACACCTGCAAAACATCACACACACACATCAACCCACCAGAAAAAAAATGCAGGCCTCTGTGTCCGCAGGGACTTGTATTTCCTTCAGATCTCTGTCTGTTTTTAGCCCTCTCCTCCCTGTGACCCTGGTGAACCCGGACCATCAAAAATCTGGAATTCTGGAAGGGCTTACTCTGACCGACTTTACTCCTCCACTTAAAGTGCTCCCATCCATACCATGTAACCTGTGTTAGTGAAGACACATCGCCTTTCTCTAGAAGCTTTTGCCAGCCAGCTAGAGACCTCTTTGAATGTTCCGCTAGAAGACAAGTTGGAAGTGCGGGGCGTTCCACTCCGATGGGACACCAGGATTCAAGACCCCAGGGAGGGCCTTGTGTTCCTGACTTCTTCTGTGGGTAAGTACTCTCGGGGACATTAGTAGCTGTTGGAACTGTGCTGGGGGCCGAGGGAATTCTGGAAACTCAAAGACTTGCCCCTTCCACTTGTTGGTGCTTCGTGTCCTCAGATCTTCTTACTCTACTTCCTTCCCAGGGTCATCAAGTTATCCAGGAGAAAGAATTTAATGTCTTTGTTCTCTCCAGTTTGAGATGCTGACAAGAAAACAAAAGCGTAAACCTCAGTTGACTGGTGATCACTGGGGAGACCATCCCTGGAGCTGTCTGCAGTGGGGTCCCCCCAAGAAGCAGACCTCGAGAAAAGGATGTGAGTGCAAGTAGTTTATGGGGCAGTTCCCCTCCAGGCAACCCACTGGGGGTTCAAGGCATGAGAGAGGAAGGGAAGGAAGCCAGTTAGCAATGTCCTATGCACTCAGTTACCTGGGCACTCTGGGACATAGTCTGTGACATCCAAACATCCCAACCAACAGGCCAGGAAGGACTATTGACTTATCAACGCCCACCAGCACTTGAACTCCCATCTCTCCTTGCAAGAGGACAGGGGGCCCAGGGACCAGAGAGAGCCTCAGGCAAAGAGCTATGGAGAAAGTTGTGCTCTTACCTTCCACTATGACCTTCACTCTGTCCTGCCACAGGGCCCTTCAGGGCTGGCTCTTTATGACAGTTTCTGTAACAAAAACTCGCCAAAAGGAGGGTCCTTGGGATAAGCCGCTACATCCCTGCTGCTTCAGTTGGTCCTAAGGTTGTAAATTATCTTCAGTCACATTGTCAAGTCTCCTCAATGTTTGTCCAGCAATTTTCTTCCCATAAATTTCTTTTTATTGGTATATAATTCACTGACTGTAAAATCCACACTATTTTTTAATTTTTTAAAGGAAAGGTGCAGGCAGGAATGAAGCTGAACAGAGAGGCGAGAAGAGAGAGGAGGAAGAAGCGTTTTATTTATTTTTATTTAGTTGTTTTAATGGCTTGTTCTCCCTACCCTTGGCTGTGGGATGTGAATGTCCTTGGGATGTTATGTGACCTGCATTCTTGGCCAGAAGCAGACCTAACTTCTATTCCACCAGGGCACTCAGTGTTTTGGTTTTTTTTGCTTGTTTGTTTTTTAAGAGAGAAAGAAGGAAGGGAGAGGAGGAAGAAGCATTTAAAGAAAGAAGGATAGAAAGCGGAGGAGGAGGCACCTTTACTCAGGTGCTCGTTTTTGGGTTTTTCACCCCGGCCCCGGGTTTAGAGCCCAGGTCCTTGGACTTTATGTGGTCCACACGCCGGCATCTCAGCTGCCTGAGCCACAGAGGGTGCACTGCTGTTCAGTGACTTTTAAACCAGATCCACAAGTTGTGCGACCGTCCCTGCTGTCTAGTTTCAGAGTGTTTTCACTACCCCCATACCCATTTGCTGCTCCCCACTCTCCATCCCCTTCTCTTGCTGGTCTGTGTTCTGTCTCTGTGGACTTGTCCATGCTGAAGCTCCGCAGACATGGAACTCTATGATACACAGTCTTTGGCTTCTTTCACTCAGCATGATATTTTCAAGATTCATCCATGAGGTAGCATATCAGCACTTGGTCCCTTTTGTGGCTGAGTCATTTTCTGTTGCATAGATGTGTGGCTTTGTGTGTCCATTTGAAGGGACATGTGGCTTGTTTCCACTTTTTGAACGATACCGCTATACACGTGCACATACATTTTTTTGTGAGGACATAAGCTTTCCTTTCTCTTGGGTTTATAACTAGGAGTAGAGTGGCTTGGTCAATGGGCGACTCAGAGTTTAACTTTGGGAGAACCTGCCAAGCTGTTTTCCAAAGCCGCTGTACTGTCTGACCTTCCTACCAGCATTGTTCAGCTTTTTGATGTTGGCCGTCCTGGTGGGTGTGACCTGGTGGGTGTGACCTGATCGCTGGTTGTGGATTTGATTTGCATTGTCCTAACAACCGAGGTGGCTGAGCATCTTTTCACGATCACGTGATTTTTTTTTTTTTAAAGGAAAGGTGCAGACAGGAATGAAAGTGAACAGGCAGGCCGAAGAGAGGAAAAAGAAGCATTTATTTATTCCATTCAGTTGTTCATCATTGTTTTCCTGGCCTGGATCTTGAACCAGGGACCTTGGGATGAGTGTGGATTGAGCTTGGTGTAACCCACTAGGCCACTAGGGTGCGCCTCATGTGCTAATTCTGACCACCAGTTAGACTTGCCTGGTGGTTTAGCCTGGATCTTCTTCCAGAAGGTTCCAGCTCCCGGTTTCCATGCCTGAAGGAGGGAGGGGTTGCTTTCATTGCTTCTTCGCAGGTAACGTTGGGCACAGAGCCACCCCAGGAAATCCTCTGAGCTTCAGAATCCTCTTCTCTGACCTTCCTGTCTAGCAGTAACTCTGTCCTTGCGATCATGAGATCAGGTTGCTCTGCTCACATAGAAACTTCATTTTTTTCAATTTTTTTTTATTTTTTTTCCTGGGCTACTGACATCAGGAGCCCAAGGTGATCAGGTAATGGCTTAGCTTTCACTTCATTGAATGGCTACTGCGTCACCTGATAGGAGACCCTGCCCTCAGGATTCAGGGCCTTTAGTTCAGCAAAGTTTAAAGTCACATGGAGAGAAAACAGATTTCTCGAAGTGGGTCACTGGATTGATGGTGGAGGGGCCCCTCTTCCCCTAGTTTCTTAGACCCATGCGTTGGAACCTTCAGGGACACATCTCTAGAGAACAGCTGTTGGCTCTGAGTATATATTCCATCTTCGGGGGCAGCACCCTGAAGTACTCTAGCCTCCAAGGTGTCTTACCTGAGCTGGCATTTTAGCTATGGTTTTTGTTTTTGTTTTTTTCAAAGGAAAGGTGCAGGCAGGAATGAAGGTAAACAGTCAGGCAGGCTGGAGGCCCAGGAAACATTTATCTATTTTTATTTAGTTGTTTTTATTGGCTGTTCCACCCCTCCCTCCTGGCCCCAGGCCGCGAACCTGGATCCTTGGGATGCCTTAGACTGTGCTAGCAAGAGGCTGAGGACTTAATGGTTAAGTTACCAGGGTGTGCCATAGTATGCTTTGCTTATTTGTTTAAAGGAAAGATGCAGGTGGGAGTGAAGGCAAGCAGGCAGGCAGGAAGAGAGAGCATTTCATTGTTATTTTTTAAATTTAGTTCTTCGCATTGGTTGTTCCCCACCCTGGACCTGGGAGGCAAAGCTGTTATGGGATGTATGCAGACTGCGTTCCTTTGGAGGCGGCTGACCCAACCACCAAGGTGGTGGGAGCTCCCTCAGGGTGCTCCCTAGCAGAACATTTTCAGCTCATACCAATATGTTAGTCAACCTAAGCATGGACTTGACTTGGGCTTTTTCCTTCTCTATCAGCTGTATTAGACCTTTGGCATAGGTAAGAACGAAGGAAGCAGGTCAGAGAAATAGAGGTAGGTAACAGGGAAGTTTGGGCCACGTGTGTGTGACTTCATGGAGCCCTCTGGACCTGCTGGCCTGGTCCTCAGTTGCCATTTCCACGGAGCTATGGATCTGCGTTGCAGTCACCCCATGCTATGACGGGTGGGTCTAACAGCCGGCTCCTGAGGGCTGGCATGTGGTTAGGCATCAGTGTCTGCCAGAACCCAGCAGTGTGCCAGGACTGCCTTTTCAAATGCTGAAGAGGACTCCGCTCAGGTGACACCGCTTTTCTCAGAACCCTAGGGGTCGGGTGACCCTATTGGGACCTGCCAGAGACTCCGTGCAGTGCCCTAGCTACCAGGGAGCCCTCCAAGACAAGGGAGGGGCCTTGTTATTCGGGCCAAAGTGCAGGACCACTTGTACTGCAGCTGGAATCTGCTGCAAAAGCTCTGCTTTGCTCAGGGTCTAATTCAAAACCAGTAACTTTATGAGCGGGCAGGAAGCAGCACCCCAAGTATATGTAGCTGTCTTCTAACCCCTAAGAGACATGCCTACTGCTGTATCTCCTTGTGATCAGGAGAGCAAGGTTCCATACCCTTCCTTTCTGGGCGCGCCCTGGTAGCCTAAAGGTCTAGTACCCTGGGAACAGTCTCACATACACCCCAAGGTCCTGGGTTCGAGCCTGGGGCCCAGTAGAGCCACCAACATGAACAACTCAATAAAACTAAAGAAAGTGCTTCTTCCTCCTCTCTGTTCCTGCCTGCCTAGTCAACTTCACTCCTGCCTGCAGCTTTCTTTTTTAAAAAATACCCTTCCTTTCTCTTAGAGGGGATGCTGTGCTATGCCCCAGACCACTAGACTGGCAAGAAAATGTTACCCAGGAGGCTGCCTTCTGAAGGTGGAGTCTCTCTCCTCTTGAGTGGCACACCAGAATGTAAGGTTTCTTCCACATCCTGGCCACCAGATCCGATCAGTGTAGTGCCATTATAGTGGGCTCAAGTGATATTCTGTGGCACTTTCAGCAGATGAAGATCCCCTGGGGCTAAATGGTGACAAAGCACAGGAGAGGTGGCACCGCTGACAGGACCATGAATGTGCATCTGAGACCTGAACTGGGCTGAATCCCCCTCCTTTCTGACGGGGATGGAAAAGAACTCAGCAGTCAGGTCAGCATCTCCGCGTGTAGGCTGTGTGGATCCGTCCAAGGATTTCCCAAGGGCGGGAAGCACCACCTGAGGGCTTTCATCAGGGGCTCCAACTGCCTTGCAGAGTCACTTGGGATTGGAGGAGAGGACAGGAATAGATGCAGTCAAAGCTCATGTCCTTCACACACTTGGAGCTGTTGCCTGGTGGGTTTGATTGTGTTCATTACAGGGCTGAGTGAGGGGCTGGGAGGTGGGGTTAGACTGATGTGTTGGTGAAAGTAAAGAACAAGTGATCCCAAATGTCATTGTCCCAATGCAATAGGCATGTCTTATATCACAGTCCAGTACAGGCCATCGAGAACTCTGGTGTGGACTGAGTTATGCACCCTCTTCCTTTCAGATGTTGAAACCTTAACTCACAAAGTGACAGAATTTGGAGACAGGGACTTGGCAGGTGACTGAGTGCAGATGAAGTCACAAGTGTGGCATGTTATGACGAAGAGACACCAGAGAGCTTGATTTCTCTCTCCACCACATGAGAAACTAGAACAACAAGCAATAAGAAAGCTGTCACACCAGGAAGAGAACACTTACCCAAACTCACCTATGCGGGCACCCTACCATTAGAGAAAGTAAATAATCTGTGGTTGAAACCTCCTAGCCCATGGTATTTTCTTTTGAACGGACTGTTTTAGATCTGATCTTACAGTGCTCTCTGACTGTAGAAGATGAAATTCCTCCAACCAACCTGCAGATGGGGAAAGAGAATGGGAGATAGAACTTGGAAGGTTTCCCTGGGCCAGTCCTGAAAGGGATAACGCATTATGCTTCCATTCGATTGGCAGGACTAAGTCACGTGGCTACCCCCCACTGCAAAGTAGGCTGGGAAATGTAGTTCAGTTGCATGCCCAGGAAGAAGAGGAATTGGCTTGGGGAAGCACTTGAGCAATCTCTGCCATAACCAAGAACCAGGAAACAAAGCACAGTAGTGCCAAACACATGTCGTCATATCCTAGGAGACAACTAGACCCAGGCTATAGTTCAGCATAAGAGGGAATTGGCTGAGCTAGCCTAAGTATCTTTTTTTTAAAATTACCATTCCCATCAAGAGAGGCCCTCTCTGCCAGGTCACTCAGGCAGGTGGAGCAGGTCGGTGGGGAATCCAGGAAGGAGTGACATTTGATACCCTGGCAAAGAGGTAAATGAATGTTGAAGATTGTCTACAGGTAAACGTGGCCATGGATATTCATGCTGGGTCTCAAGGGTAGAGTTCTAGCCCTGAGATACAGACAGGGAGTGGTAAACTAGGCAGGATTCTGTTGCATGCAGGGGACCCAACTTGGAATTCAGGAGGAAGGGGAGGCAGGAACCCAGCCTTGAGAACTGAAGTCCCTGAGCAGAAGAACTGGGTGGACTGAAGGGTCGTGGGCATGGGGCAGCAGCACTGAGTACCCATCTGTTAGCCCGTGTCAGGCACCATTCCATTCCATGCTGGCTTTAGCCTATTGCAAGCAACTTCAGCTCAGCCCAAGCTCTTCCCCTTGGACTGAGGGTGCTGGCGAGAGGCCTAGCAGCAGCCATCAGCATAAAGCGTGAGAGAGCGCAGAGTGTTTTGCACTGTCTCTTGGATGTCCCCAGTGGGGCAGAGCCCACTTGCTCACAGCAGTAAATCGCTCTTGTTTGTTTCTTTTCCTCCTCTCTGGCCTTTGTGTTACGGACTGAATTGTGTCCCCCAAGTTCCCATGTTGAAACTCCAACCCCCAATACTTCAGAATGTGACCATATTTGGAGACGGGGCCTTAAACAGCGATCAAGTGAAGGGGGCCATTAAGATGGACCCTAACCCAATTAGACTGTCCCTTTGTGAGGAGACTGGCTAGTGTGATAGACAGGATAAGCTTATGGAGGAGGAATAGGTGGAGACGCAGCAAGATGGTGGCCATTGCATCGCCAAGCCACAGGGTGAAACCTTAGCGGAACCCACCCTTGTGGACACTTGGTTCTTGGGTTCCTGGGCTCCCAGGTTGGGGGCTAAGGCAGGAGGATCGCTTGAGCCCAGACTTCTGGTCTAGAGTGCACAATGCCGACCTACCGGTGTCCGCAATAAGTTTGGTTTCAATATGGCGACCTCCCGGGAGCAGGGACCACCAGGTTACCTCAGGAAGAGTGAACAGGCCCAGGTCAGACATGGGGCATCTTGGGGCTCCATCTTCCTGGCCGACCCCCCATGCAGGGCCACTCCTACTTTTTCCCTTCCCCAATGGAGCAGCATTAGACTCTACCTTTAAAAAATTTTAAATATGTATTAAAGTAACTTTGATTTACAAAATAATATAAACATAGATATATAATAATATAAACCCACTGTGCAGGTTTCCCATTCCTTACATATATGAACACATCCTGCCTTCCACTAATTACCAGTGTTCTTCACCGCTGTTCATTGGACTCACCACCACTTGCCTGCCCCCACCCCATTCCCTACAGGTAACCTCAGTTCTGTTGCTAATGTCCAAGGGGTCGTGGTTTTTTTCAGTCTGTTCCTTTGCTTCATTTCTTTATATCCCACATATGAGTGAGCTCATCCTTTCTCCTTCTGACTTATTTCACTTATCATGGGCCCTTCTAGTTCCATCCATGTTGTCGCAAAGGAAAGGATTTAATCTTTTGAAGGGCTGTGTAGTATTCCATTATAGATAGTATCTATGTGTACACACACATATACACATGCACACGCACACACACACACACACACACACACACACACACACACACACACACCACATCTTTATCCATTCATCCACCAATGCGCTCTCTGATAGCTTCCAATGCTTGGCTGTTGCAAACAATGGTGCAGTCAGTCTGGGGGTGCAGATATCTTTGTGAGTTAGTTGGTTGGGAGCCTTTCTGACTTCTGGCTAATTTCTATTACCGGGAGCCCAAGCTCCCACAGGGACCCGCCCCCAACCCCCGCCTGTACTGTGGCACCACCATCTCTTGGACAAACTGCTCAACCTCAGTTTCCTCACTTGTAAAATGACTACAGGCGCTCCCTCCCTGGGGTGCTGTGAGAATGAAAAGAAAGAATGCATGTGAGATGCTTAGCGCCGTGCCACGCAGGGTCTGGCTGAGAAGTGGGTACCCCTGGCAGGAGCTGTGCTGGTGACACCTAAGACCCTCCTACCCGGTGTAACTGGAGGGGCAGGCCTGGCTGACCGCAGGCCGGCCCCGGAGAGCCTCGTGGATGGAGCTGAGGAAGCAGAGCCAGTCCCCATCTGTGCTGAGTTTCTGGTGGAGGTGGAGGACCAGCCACCCGGCGATCAGCTGGCTTTCCCTGACAGCATTTATCGTGTCACAGAAAGAGTCTTTGAATGCAATCCGGGGACCTCCGTTCTGGTACTGACTCCCTGGTCTCCAGGTTCCCGGGAGCGGGGACCTTGTGCATTTTGTTTTCCAATTATCCTCATCCCATCGCTGGAGGGCGGGCGACATATGACTCTGGGGACAGGCCCTTCGGAACGGAAGCGCCTGGCTGTAAAAACCCGCATAAAGCCCCTCGTCATACGATGTTTGCGTTGTCCCAGCGAAAAGAGTGGAGGGCATGATGAATGGGATTCTCTCTCCTAATGCACACGGTGGTTCTCTCCAGGCATTGTGCCGCTGAACCAGAGCAAAGTCAGCCAAGATTGGGCTAAAACTCCACTCAGGACTCTTATGAGCTCCATGGACGGACGTCACCAGGGGCCGTGGCTTTTCTTCTCAGTAGAAGCTGCCCAGTGGGACACCTTGCCCGGTACCTGAACTTAACACCTGGGAATCCTCTCCTGCCCGCGTTCCGCTCACTTTTCTGTTTGACCACTAGAGGTCGGGCTCACCCCAGGGTTCGAGGTTTCCTAATCCAGGCCAAGAAACCCCTTCAGGGGGCAAACCAAAGCTTTGGTGACAAAACACACCTAATTCTTGCCATAAGGGGCCCTTTCCAACCAGCACCAGGATTTTATCCCTAGTTTCAGAGGATGTTGACTCCAGTTGAGGGTAAATACACTGAGTTAATTGCTGAGAAATCAGAAATAAAGGAGAGAAAAGAAAACGAAGTAAGAATTATTTCTAAGTGTTAGCTGTGTGCTGGGAACTTTTAAAAGAATTGTGCACATCTTACTGATTTGATTAGCTGACTCCCAGGTCCTGGCTGCTGGTTCTTGGAGCAAACGTTTTGGGGGTGTTATACCCGGAGGGTGGGCGGGGACTGGAGACCTGCCTCCTTTCCCGTGGGTGGCTCTTTGGGGGGTCACGAAGACATTCAAACCCAGGCAGTGTGGCTTGCCAGCCACGTGGCCTGGGCAAGTGCGCACTTTGCTGAGCCTCAGTTTCCTCCTCTGTAAAATGTAGACCCTTCCTCACAGCTCACACTCCCACCTTTCTGACTCTATTCTGTCTCCGCTGGACTGTGAGCTCCTGGAGGGAAGACCCTTGCTCCATTCATCTCTTCTTTCTAATGCCTAGAATAGGGCCTGGCACATAGTAGGTGCTCAAGAAATATTTGCTGGGCGTGTCCTGGTGAAGGAGGGGTGGGCCACAGTCCACATACATCCCAAGGTCCCAGGGTTGTGTTCTGGAACCAGAGGGAATGGCCAAAATGAACAACTGAATACAACAAAGTGTTTCTTCCTCCTCACCCTGCCTGCCCTTGCTCCCCTTTATTAAAAAAAAGAAAGAAAGAAAGAAAACGAAATGCTGATGGTTGCCTGACTTTTTCCACTGAATGTCCCTTAAAGCAGAAGTGCTCCCCTTCTGTTATCTCACTGAGAGTGCATGGCTTCAGTCATTTTTTTATTGACTGTTAAGCTAGTCATTCATTCATTCATTCATTCACTCACTCATTCACACTTTCATTCCCAAACACTGGTATAGAGGGCACAGGAGCATCCTTCCTGGTGCTGACCAGTGAGCATCCCGGCCGCTCGGGCTTCTTTGCTGCCCGGGTATGTGGTCTTCCAGCCCGGAGGCAGGGTTTGCTCATTAAGTCACAGCAAATATTTCAGCCACGCTTGTTAGGGGCCTTGATTACTCCAAGATTTTTTTTTTAAAGCAAGGTGCAGGCAGGAAGGCAGGAAAAGAGAGGAGGAAGAAGCACATTATTTAATTTAGTTGTTCATCTTGGTTGTTCCCCTACTTCCGGACGCGCACCAGGTCCTTGGGATGGATGTGGATGGTGCTCTTGACCAGAGGTGGGAGAAACCAAACCACTACTCCTTAAGGTGCAGCTGTTCCAAGTTCTTAAATGAGTTCCCCCAACAGCTGGTGAGGGAAGTCTGGCTCTCGTTGGCTCCATTTTGCAGAAGAGGAAACAGGTCCAGAAATCCGAGTCGCTGGTTGATGATCATGCCCCTGGTCAGTGGCAGAGCTAGGACTTGAACTAGGGAGTCCCCCTCCTGGATGCTGTAAATAGATTCATGCGGCTGTGGCTGCATCCAGTCTGGGAGACACCTTTTTCTTTGGCTTTTGATTTAAAAAGCTGAACATTTGCTTCCTTTGTTCTCGGGATTAACAGTGAGGACTTTCTCTCTAAGGCATTGAGTGGGTGACTCATATCAAGTTCCCCGGGGGGATGGGGCGGGGAAGGGTGGTGGTGTAACGAGTTGGAATATATCCTGTCTGTTTCTCTGCATCTCCTACCTTCACTTTATTCTACTTCCTGTCAGGCTCAGGGCTTGCGGATGGGGTTTGCGAGTCTGTGGCTGGCCCAAGACTGTCCTCTGGGAAAGCCTGTGTCTTCTGCAGCAGTGCTGGCCAATAGAAACGTAACGTGAGTCATACACATGAGTTTAAACTTTCTAGTAACTACCATCCATGTTTGATCCAAGGACCTGGGTTTGCGTCCTGGGGCCAGGGTGAATGACCAAGATAAACAACGAAGTAATAGAAGGTGCTTCTTCCTCCTCTCTTCCTGCCTCTGTTCACCTTCATTCCTGCCTGCACCTTTCCTTAAAAAAAAAAAAAAAAAAGAAAAAGGTACCAATGAAATTAATTTTAATAATATTCCAAAGCCAGTATGTCTTTCATTGTTTCACTCTGTTGTCATGTATCAATTAATGACTCTAGTTTTTCATATTTAGCCTTTGAAAATACACTGAAACTCGCATCTCAGTTCAGACGAGTCACATTGCACGGTGTGGTGCCATCACCCTGAACAGGTGAGCTCTGTGGTAACCTCACTCCAGACACCAAGGTCAAAAGACGGCTCTAAGCCCTAAGGCTAAGTTCCTCTTTCCCGGAGACGGTTCTTTTTCAGCGTGGAATCTGCGCTGGGTTTGCCAGTTGTGGGATCTTTTCTGGAGGACAAATGTTAAACACTGAACCTTTTTTTTTTTTTTTTTCTTGTAACATGCAAGAGCAGGACAATATTTATTTGTTCAACAACTACTTCTCGAAGATTCCTAAGTTCCAAGGGCTGTACCAGCATAGTTCAAGGTTCTGGGCTCAGGGGAGCACATTCTCTCTCAGGAGTGAGGATGCTGGAGATGGACGGGAGCATGCATGTGAGGAAATGACCTGAGGTCAAGGGAAGACCATTCAGAGGAATCAGATGGACTTACACAAGATCAGGAATGACTTATGTCCTCACCAACCAGAAAGGAAAGAACTCAACCTGTGGGCTATCAAGGAGAATCCTGAGAAAGATAATGCAAAAGCTATATTGAATTTTCCCAGCAATCTTTTTTTTTTTTTTTTTAAAGAAAAGGTGCAGGCAGGAATGAAGGCGAGCTGAGGCAGGCAGGAAGAGAGGAGGAAGAAGCACCATGTTTATTTTATTTAGCTGTTCATCTTGGTGGTTTCCCTCAGTCCAGGCCACGAACCTAGGTCCTTGGGATGTATGTGGACTGTGCAGACAAAAGGCAGCAGACCTAACTCCTGCTCCACCAGGGTCCACCCCGCCCAGCAACCTTAAAAGCAGACCTTGGAAGGTTCAAATTGTTTCTAGTAACTTAACTGCATCCTGAAGGCAAACCCAAAACTATTTAAAAGTAGGCAGAAACTTGAATGCTCAACAATGTAAAAGCCACCCTGTCTGGCTTCCAGTAAAAAATTACCGGGCAGGCATGCCAATGGCAGGGAAATATGAGTCATCATGGACAGAAAAACCAGACCCAGAAATATCGCAGGTGACAGAATGAGCAGACAAGGACATTAAAGCGGCGATGAGAAATCCATGCCAAATGATCCAGGCGGGAGAGGAAAACAACAACATGTTAATGAGAGACGTGGAAGAGATAAAACATAAGATGGAAGGCAACTTCAGGGTTCAAGACTCTTAAGAAAACCAAGCAAAGTTACACTCCAACACTTGCTGTGTCACCGTGGGGTACAGCTGACCTGCAGGAGACTTTGGTCTGCGCTCGGCACTGTTCCAAAACTTTCCACAGCAAATTGATGGCGGCGCTGTTATTGGCATCTCTGTGTTATAAAGAGTGGAAGGATAAGGTACAAAAAGCTTAGGTAATGTACTTGCTTAAAAGCCTGGTGACTGAGGAGTCTCGTCAGGGCCCAAGCTCTTAGCCATTATACTCTGAGGGGGCTCTCTCTGCTCTGCTAAAAAGCCAAAACACACACAAAAAACAACAACAAAAAAAACAAAGCCAAAGAAAACTTCTCGGGAGGGGTGTGAAAATGATAATGTGCACTTTAAAACTTAATTTAATTAGACTTACTTTTCTAAATTTCAGCGCTATGAAGAGGTCCAGTTGACAATATTGTAAGGTCTTGTCACACTGCCTCATGATGATTTGCTGTGCATGTGTTTGGCGGAAAGCGTTCCTGCCCCTCTGGTGAATGAACACACCCATCATCTCACATTGTTTATCTGTCTTTTTTGGTGAGAACACCAAGATCTGCTTTCTTAGCAAGTTTCTTTTATGCAGTACAGTAGAGTCTCAGCTACGGTCACCCTGTCTTAACTTAGACCCTCAGATTTCATTCATCCTGCAGCTGAAAATACATGGACTCTTTGTGATGGTGAAGCTGGATCATCCATGTGAATAAGTTCACTTAGCACAGAGTGTTTTGCTAAAAAAAAAAAAAAAAAAAGAAAATATCAAGTGGGTTCAGAATGGCTGGGGTGGGAAGAAGGTCATGAATAAACATTTCTCCCCACTGTTTAGCAATCACAGAAGGTTCAGGAAGCTGTGGCCTGTTCTGTCACTTAGGACCTTATTTCTCATGAGTGCACACTCAAGTCCCCACCCCTGCCCCTTCCCTGGAAAGGAGGCTGTGAATGAAGAGGAAAAAAACAAAACAAAACTGGCTCCTTTCCATTTCACACCATGTGCCAGTCACAGCCAACGAATTGGGCTTAACCGAGTTGCCTGATATTACTTGGAGGGCCCTGTCGCTTTCTTTGCAGTTTCATGTATTGCCAAAATGGCATGCATCTTGTTTTGCTTACAAATATGGTAAAATCTCAAAAGAAACACAGTCAGTCACACTGGATCAACAAGCCGGTGTAATCCAGTTTCCCAAGTATTCTCTATTGCCTTCTAAAAGATTTAATTGGTTCTGGATTAGGCAGATGGAAACTCAGTGGGAATTCTGGTCAGCAGTGTCCTTCCCTGTCCAGATTCTCCCCTGGACCATGTATTAGAGAAAAGTAAATCTCCAGTTTCCTAGAGCTGGAGACCTCACTTAGATGGGAATGATCTCTTATTTATTTTTTTTTAAAGGAAAGGTAAAGGCAGAAAGGAAGGTGAGTAGGCAGGCAGGCAGGAAGAGAGAGGAAGAAGAAGCATTTTATTTTGTTTTTGCTTAGTTGTTCACGCTGGTTGCTCCCCCTGACCTGGGACTTGAACTCAGGGATTTGTGGCCTGGCTTCTTTGGAGGCAAGTGACCTCACTGCTGCTCCACCAGGGGGCGCCAGTATAGACAGTTCTGTGACTTCTCAAAAGGGAGCTTTAATATCAATGCTACACCTTTTCTTCAAATTTTCCTTTTATTGTTTGTTATTACCCACATACTGCATATTCCTTGCAGATCATTTAGAAAAACAAAGATAAATAAAAAGAAGTAATCAAAATGACCAGCTCGTTTTCCTGCCAGCACACTTTCAATTTTGATGTCTGTTTCCCAGCATTTAATAAATGTGCATCCGAGGAAAATGAGGTCACACTTGTTAAAAATTGATGTATCATGGCTGTCTTTCTCAGCCATTGCTTATTTTTCTGTAACATAAATCTTCGTGTGGTACCATAATAAATACACAGTCAGGTTACATTTAATGCAAATTTGGGTTACACACTTTGAAGCAGCAGAATATAAAATATTAATTAAGTCTTGCTTGATGGGCAAAATTGGAAATAATGTGAATTCTGCTTTGCATATTTTTGTAGGAAATTTAATCTTGCATAATGTGGGCTTCAAGTTCTGTGAGATCTTCAGCAATACAATCCTCAGTATAAAATGTACCTGTCCCTGACTGCATTTATTCAGCCCGCCACTGATTACAACAACGAGCTTCTTCGAAGATACATTTCTGCATTATGTCCATGATGATCTCATTAGGAAAAATTCTTAGACGTGGAATTGCTGGTTCAAGATTTTTGGTAAACATTATCGAAAGACCATTCTAAAGGTGGTAGCAATACGTATTTAACAAATATTTGGGCAGGATAGTTCTGGGCACTCATCTAACAGCTGTGGATTCTCATCCTAACATAGATAAGAGATGCTCTCATGATCAATCCATTTTACAGATGGGGAAGCTAAGTCAGCTGTCAGCACCCAGGTCACAGAGCTGGGAAGCTGACTTTTGAGTCCCGGCCCCTAGTACCTGGCTCATGCTGCTTCTCCATCATCCTGAGTGGCAGACAAGAAGGTGGTTATTTTCCTGTGTCCTGCCCACAGCAGGTAATATCTATCTGCTCCAAGGCATCGTGATATACTATTTAGAGTCGGAAAATCAATTCACTGGTTTCAGATGGTTTCTGAGGACTGGTAAATTGCTATCAGTAATTGCTGGCTGACTTTCTTTTTTAAGAAACCCCATTAAAATAATTATTCTGGAAGAAGAAGCCTCTCATCTTTGGCCCTCATATAACAGATATTTTGGGGGTCTGCTAGTTCCCCCCAAAGCTCTGCACCAGGGTTTTAGGAAACGCCCTCTTTACGTTCTGCTACCGAGCTGGCTCAGTGCTGTGAGGGCTCTGCAGTCGGCATCGTCCCTGACCCAGTGCTCACTCCGTTTGCTTTATTCACACACTGTGTGAGCATTCGTGCTGAGGAATTGACACAGAGGCCTGAAATGCCACATTTTTAACCTGAGAGAGAGTTGAGTTATTGAGTCTTTTTGAGCTCACTTGTGGGGTGACTTGCTCTTCTCCCAGACCTCGAGACCCTTGTCTTAGGGTACAAATACTAAACTGCTATAACAAAATATCCAACACTGCATGGTTTAAAGACAATAGTAGTTAATTCTCTCTCCCATAACAGTTCTGAGGTGAGCGGTCCCCTCCTCCCCAATCTCATCTGCAAGTCTTTCAGAGAACTTGGGGTTCCTTCCATCACGTTACTTTGCCTTATGCTCGGGTACCAGCCTCCACTGAAAGAAAGGCATCTGACAGTTATTTAATCTGAGTCTGCTAGCCTTGTGAGCTCTGGAAACTTACTCCTAGAAGCATGTACTAGTCTTCTCGTTTGCTCTCTCTGGGTAAAGATGAGCTCTGTTTAAAGTTAGAGACACGTACACAGGCTTTGGAGACCAAAAAATTTTTAATGAGAAGTCTAACTCTACCACTGACCTCACTTTTGAATGACTTATGACGGATTAACTTAACCTTTCTGAGTTCTAGTTTGTTGTGAGGATTATAGAAACATGAAGAGAAAACCAAATGCAAAGCCTGACTTCTGTGACACTAGACAATCCTGCTAACTTCCCTGAGCCCCCGTGTTCCTGGAGAATGGCATAAACACCCTTCCTCTCACTGGGTTGTGAATGTGATCCCGGTCCTGAGCACCTGGGTCAGTTTTGGCTCCAAGTACTGAGATGTTCAGGATGCAATCCGATTCAGTCTCCATCATCCTCTGTCCCAACCCTGCCATCTCCTAGAGGTTGGCTTCATGCTCAGGTCAGCCTCCATATGGTGGCAAGATGACTGTGGCTGACTGGGGTGGGGGAGGGAAGTGTGAGAGTGGCTTCTCCCCCAGACACCCCTGCAAGTTTCATCGGCTCTCCCGGGTTCCATATCTGTCTTTGAATTGCAGTTTGGGGGTCTGAGATTAGCTGATTGGATTAAGCCAGTGGGGACCCACTCCTGGAGCTAGGGATGGGGTCCCTTGCAGACCACTGTATGTCTGCCCTATAGCTTCTCCAAAGGGAAACTGGGCTGTAATTACCAGAAAAGCAGCCAAAACAACAGATGTCCACTACAGAAAATGTGTTTGAAGGATGAGTTAATTGGGCCTAATTATGGCCCAATTTTTATTTGTTTTTTGAAATTATGAGATGATTTCTTTTGATGATAGATGAACTAAACACAGTCTCTGGCAGTTTTTCTTCATATTCCTCTTAGCTGACTTCCAGAGTTTTGTTTCATTGCTTTGCTCACACCAGCAAATGTATCCCTAGGGTGCCTTAGTGTCTTTCGGACCCATGGGTTCATCAGACACTCTAAAATCAGTGGGTTGAGGAGGAACCCAGTAGGAATCCACATAGTTTTGAACCTAAAGTATTTGAAAGAACAAGAAATTGCGTGTGTGTATCTGTCTATCTATCCATCTATGAATATCTTTGTATATATACACACACATATACATACATACACACAAAAGGCTTTGGAAACAAAGACTATATAATTTAAAATTTATAAAATATATAATGCAGACATATAAATAATCATATAAAAATTTATATATACCCATATATATGATTAACAGATCATCTATGTGTTATGTGTTAATATGAATAAGAAAACTTTTGGGCTTTTGATTTCTCATTTGCAAAATTTGCTAGAAATAGATGCTCTCTAAAATTCTCTTCTGCATGAAAGCCCTTTGGAGAGGGAGCACTGTAACAGCGCTGGTCATAATAGCCAAAATTAGTGATTAATTATCAACTCTAAACAGCATGTTTACGATACATATTTCATTCCATCTTCACACCAACCATGTAAAGTGTGAACTATTAGATGTAAGCTATTAGAAGTGTGAAACTGAAGAGGAGAAGATTGAGGCTTGAGGAGGTCATGTGACTAGTTCAAGGTCACCCAGTAAGTGGCTGCTTAGAACTGGAATCCAGGTTGATCAGACTCCAGAGTCTATGCTCCGAATCCTGACCTTACAGCGTCCACCTGGGAAGAAAGGACTCAGATTTGGGAGTCAGAAAAACTTGGGCTTGAATTCTTAACGTGGCAGTGTAACTTCGGAAAAGTTATTTTAACCTCTCTGAGTTTTCTTAAGATATAAGATGGAAATCGTAATGACTACCTTATGGCACAAGGGATTAGATTTAGGTGGCTGTTATGGATGTAAAATTTGGACACGTATTAGGGGCCCAGAAGGGACATCTGACATAAAGATTCACTAAACCAGCTCATGAGTAGAATACATTATCAGCAGGCACACAGGAAATCTGAGTGAATCCCTGCCTCCCAGGTCTGCTTTGGATGCCCATCAGAAACAAGTGTGTTTGAAAGGACTTGTCTTTAACCAAACTTTGCCTGTTCCAAACAGAAGTACATGCATTTGACATAGACAACTGACAAAACAATAGTGTTGGAATAGCATTTCAAAAAGACCCATGCCAATAAAGGCTCTTTCAAAAACAGAAGTGCTTTTTATCTCTTTCAGTAATCCAAGTCAATATCCCTATTAAGGAGAACCATTTTTTCTATTAAGCCTAGCTCATGAGATTCATTTTCCCAGGCAAGAGGAGGAGCAAAAACACCTGCTAGCATAAAGATAGGAAAAAGGAAGGAGATCTGATGCTGGGGGAGTCCCACAGAGATAGGGAGCAGAAATAACACAAGCGTCTCCTTTCGGTCTGAGGGGCTGGGAGTCAGAGCAGACAGAGAGGAAGGGCGAGAGGTATAAGTCTCTGTCAACTCCCAAGTGACTGGAAACACCCCAACATCCCTCCTCACCATCACCAAGAACGACAAAGAAAGCCATTAAATGAGTTACTCATTTTTTAATAACTAAGTCAAAACGATCTTGTCTGCTTCAGGATGGATTGCCTGGGTCAAAAAATTAAATGGAAGTCACAACTGACTCTCAAGAGTGTGATCCCCAGAGCTAGTGAAAGTTAAGGGGGGACATTCCCAGTATAGGGGCTGCACCACCACCCAGGGGTATAAGGCAAGGAGGAGAACTGAGCATGGGCTCTACCAGCTGAGCTGCGCAGCAGCAGAGGCCAGAAGGAGCCTCACTGATCAGGCAGGACGAGGGACATCTTTGGGGGAGTCAGTAAAGATCCCAGAGACAGCCCGACTCAGAGCAGGGGGACCGACTTCCTTCCCACCCCACATCAGGAGGAAATGTCACATGCTCCATGTACCTAGATGCCATCTTGAGAAGGAGAATGAGGAATCAACCCTTAAGGGGACATCGGCATCCCTGGCAGTGAATTGGAACCTTGAACTGGATGAAATATTTATCCAAAAGAAATCAAGCTAACTGGAGACTATTCCGAACTAGAAGTCACCAAATTACCTTAATTGGAAATGAAGATTTTTTTCTACCTCTGTAGTCAGTGGGCTAGGAGCCCACAAGGAAGATATTTACAGACAAAGGAGAAAACTCATGATTGGCAGAGTTGCAGTAGGTAGCAGATGCTACTGGTTTCCCTGATTTGGGGTATCTTCTCCTTTCTGTATATTTTCCCTGAACCATTTGTTCAGGGAAAGTGGTCTTCTCCCCCACAACCTGGGTTCCTTTTAGCACCGCCCGCCCCACCTCCACCCCACTGATTAGTCCAAACTGGTCACTGGGGCCCATTCCCTTGTCAGTGATTGGTTTAGGCAGGATCATGTGCAACAAAGCTGACCATGGGCCAGTGGGACATCTATTAGACGGGCAGCTGGGGAGATTGCCCCTGTTGAAAAGGAGAGACACACAGGGGGACAGTCTTTAATCTGATGCAGGTCATAATCGGGACTGTGACAGATAATTTAGGACCGGTGGGAATGGGGAGAAGTAAGCCAAGGACAGACACACTGTGTGAGCAGGCTGGGACACTAGAGCCGACTGGGTCCTGGATATTGCTGCTCCACTACAGAAATGGCCAACCCCTCATTACATGAGAGGATACATTTCCTGTGTTAAAACTATTTGAGACATCTACCTGTTACTTGCAGCCACAAACATCCCAAATGAGACAGTGTGTGTTAATTTTCAACGCTGCTACCTTCTGCATAAATGTATCCACATGGTTGTAAAAAGGAAAAAGGCTCCCACAGTCATTAACCTTGGAGCGCACAGGATGACTTCATTCGGGCAAACTGGGTCCAAGACAATTGGGCCCTCTTGGCTTGACCACAGTTTCCATTTCACTGGGTTGCTTTTCCTCTTATTTGCCTTTCCTAAGGGACGAGACACGAGCCACACTCGTTAATTCTTCTTGAACACGAACAAAGGGATTCTTTTTGCCCTTTAAAATGTATTATTAAAATGTAAAAAGAATGTGTTTCTTCCAGAGTTACCTGGAAAGTGAACTGGGGAGCAGTCAAACATCAAACTCGCCACCGCTTTTTAGCTTTAACTAGAATCACCTTCGCCTTTTCCCATAGAAGAGAGGAAGTCTTAGAACATAAAAGTATTTCAAAAGGGAATGTATTTCAACTGCTGAGCTGACCAGAGATAGAAGGCTCACAGTGACTGGAGCGTGTAATTTGTGCTCTCTCTCTCTTTCTCTCTGCCAGAGTTTTCTCCAAGATTATATCTATCCCCCCCCCCCACCCCCATCAAATTACATTTCTTGGAGTTTATCATCACAGATGCCCACTTATTTTGTGCAAATTATTTCTGGGTAATTTACTAGCTGAAGAGGAAAAGGGAGGGCAATAGGAGAGAAGGAAAGATAGAGGGCAGGAGGAGGGAGGGAAAGAAAAAGAGAGAACAGTAATCCTTTAAGGACTCTTTCCATTACAAAATGTCCCAGAATTTCATGTTCAAGGGACTTGCAATCCTCAAGCCATGCCTTTCCTTTTGGAAGTGCTGCTATGTTTTAAGGTAACTTCAAAGGGTGAGCTGGAGACTGGGATCCAAGGTATAAAACTATCATTATCCAACCCTGCTTCCATTCCCAGAAACTCAGAAATTTGTTTCATACTAGGGGCTTTGCAAAGGTCTTGTTGGAAAACATATTTTCATTTCCAAATAAAGTTACAAAGTAACAGCATGAGAGACCCATGGTGAAAGAGCCCGAGACGAGGGAGTTGAGATGCTCTGAGGCACGACTTTATTGTCCCAGGTGCAGGCCAGGACAGCTCACAGTCGAAGGCGCAGTCCCCTGGACTCGGGCTTTGTTAATTTTTATAGGGAAAACGGCAGCTGTCAGTGGGTTCGTTTTTCAAAAAAGGGGACACAAGGGGTACAGGCTGAAACAATGCAGGTGCAGGACTTGGTTTAACGCTTGGCTGACATTGCTTCTAGGGTTGGTACGTGTTTCTCTTTGATCAGGAGGTGGTTGTTTTCTTCTGCTTGGGACGAGATGTGGTTATTTCATCTGGAGCAGCACTGTTGTCACGTTTTGCTGACCCTAAAAGTTCTGGTGGCTGTTCACAAACAAATACACATACTTGAAATATTTTTATGTTCTGAACTTTTTTAGTGTCTTGTGGGTCTCTTGATCAAAGTAGCAGATGAGAATAAAAATTGCAATAACACTACTGCATTAGAGCAGTTGCTATCAACTGTAACAAAGAACCCCCAAATGTTCAGTGGCTTAACCCTAGTATCACTCATTCAGTGCACGTGTTCCCAGTGGTAATTCTCATCCTTATAGTCATTCAGGTAACCAACTGTCTTAGTTGTCTATCACTGTAGCAAATTACTCCAACAACTTTTAATTATCTCATACAATTTCACAGGGTCAAGAATTTGGGAGTGGCTATGTTTCATGGAGAGAGTCTCTCAGGAGATTATAGTCAAGAGCTGCAGTCATCAGAAGGCCAACTGGGCCTGGAGGGTCTGCTCCCAAGATGGTGCACTTGCATGGCTGGCAAGTTGATACTGGCTGTTGGTAAGAAGGCTCAGTTCCTTATCACGTAGATGTCTCCACAGGGTTGCTTAAATGTCCTTTCAACATGCCATTGTCTTCTCCTAGAGAAGACAGCAACCACAATGTCTGGTGCACTCCTGTGACTCAGGTGACTAAGGAACTAAGGTACAGGTCATGTAAAGTCAAAGGACCTGGTCTCAAACCTGGGGTCAGGGCATAAAATAAAAATAAAACATATCAAACAACCCTCCTGCCCAATGTCTTTTATGACCCAGCTTCAGAAGTCATAGTTTATCATTTCCCATTAAACCCTATTTTTGCAGGCCAGTCCTACTCAGTAGGAAAGGCGAATACACTCGGAGGTGGGACTCATTTGGAACCATCTTGGAAACTGGCTACTACACTAGGATCCTCCTGTTTTATGGCCACTATCCTCTGGGGTCTTTGCATTTTCTGCCTAACACAAAGTAGTCCTGTGTGTAAAGGGGAAAATTAAATATATATTCTGCTCCTGACACAGAGATCCCAAAACTCTTAGAAATTCCTAAGCAACAATAGTACTAACCTGATTTTATTGAAGCGACTCTGGTGGGCTCCTGGAGGGAGGTTGGTCACCAGAAAGACCAAGTCACGAATAGACATTTAGAATTCCCAGGCCCACCAGTCCCGCAGGGCAGGCTTTTACAGAAAAGCCACTTCCTTAGTAACCGGTTCTTAGGCCCGCCCCTGACAACTGCATAAACGGCAGGCGGGCTGGGCAGCGGCTGGTAACTCATAACCATGCCCTTAGTTACACCCACCAAGAGAAGAAATCCAACCCCCGGGGTATGTAAGTGATTCCCTTAGCCTATCCTTACTTTTTCTGTAGCTTTCCTACCGCCAGAGAGCTTGGTCATTCTGCTGCTTCTAATGAAGTTGTCACATGGTCTCCTTGAATTCTTTCAGGATGGACTCCTCACCTCAGGACACATGGGTGCCCTGAGTCCACTCACCAGGACACGAGGAATTTATGTTTAGCTTATAATTTATATAAAGTTCGAAAGTATGAAAAGTTGTTTAGGGGTGCATGTTGGGATGGTGAAACTGTACAGTTAAAAAAAAAATCTTTAAAAAATCCAGTTACTCCTGGGGGGCAGAGGGGGTGGGGTGCACTTGGAAAGGGGCACAGGAGGGGCTTCTGGGGGCGGTGACAAATCTTATTTCCTAACCTGGTGGTGTTTCATACCTGTTCACACATTGTTACCCTTTGCTAAGTTGTATATTTGTGTTCTACGTACAGTGTATTCTGTTTCTCGAAAAAATGCTGAAGAGTATTAAAAATCATACACCTTGAAATTATGCTCTATTAAATCATCGAAAACCCACTGCTTTTAGTCAACCCGTTGGCGTTCCCACCGAGTCCCTGGTGGCGTACTTCTTTCCCCAAAGCAAAGATGCCTGAGCCCATCCTTAAGATTTTAAGTCAGCAGATCCTGGTGGAAGCCTGCCCTTGGTAGTGTGCAGAGTCCCTAGGCAATGGCGTTATGCTGCTGGCATTCAGAGCCTCTGGTTTAAACTGTGCCATCTAGTTTCCATTTCTGCATAGCATTCCCCTTCCTCACACACTTCAGCACCCCCCCCACCCCGCACCGCCCCCACTCATGCAAACTGGCAAGTTGTGCATTTTAGTTTTAATTGCATTTGCCTTAAAGTTCCTTTTTCTCCTTTGAGCAGAGAAGTCCACTCCTATTCAAGGTATTGTCTCATCTGGCATTTGTTCTAGTCTCCCATTTACCCACTCTGGAAAATGCAACACCTTGAGGCTGCCTTTTAAATACACTCATTTCCTTATTTGAAGCCAAGGGCACATTCCCAGCTCTTTCCAGCCAACCCAGTTACTCCTCCTTTCTCCCCTTGCTGCTGCGGCTTGCCACCCACCCCAGCAAAGATAAGTGCCTGTTTATCCCTCCCTTTGTTTCTGGGCTGTAAGTCAGCTTCCTATCACGAGAAAACATTCCTACCATCCTCTGCTGACTCATCTCTATCAGCATTTACTGGAGAACCTTATCAATAGTCTTTTGAACAACTACATAAATTAAATTTATCCCTCTTATCCTCATTCTTTATTTACTCCTCGAAACATCTCTAGCAATTGCAAAATATTCCAGATTGACTTCCTCTTGGAGGAAGCACGGCACATCCCCAAAGGTTTTAAAATAAATGTTTAATAATTTTTGGAAGGTAATTTCCACTTCTGTGAAAGGCAGAGTCACCCTACAACTCCACTAGCCTTGGACAGCTCTGCTTTCTCCCTGGTAATGGCTAATAGTGCCCCCTTTTATTTTTTGAAAGTCTCGGTTGAATGATGAATTTTATGGTTACCTTATTATATTCCATGCTGTATAATTGACAGATAAGTAGAGGCAAAGTCAGGAGACCTGTTTCCTCATTCCTTTTTAGCGTCCCCAAAGTAGTTGTGCGGATTTGATTATTGTAACTCCTCATTCTGAAAGCATGACCCTCCCAGATGATCTGCAGCAATCTCAGCTAGGAGCTCAGGTTCCACTAAGACCAACTGAGGCAGAATTTGTATTTTAACAAAACTTCCAGTAGGTTTGGATGCACAATGCAGTTTTTGAAACACTGTACCTCACCAGGCTTCAGTTTATTAGTAAACATAAAATGGTCCCATCCTGAATGAACCAAAGTGATTCCATCTTGGATGACACCATGGAGTCTGTGACTGGTGATGGCCCCTCCTCCAGGCACATAGCCAGAACCAGTTCCTGTAAACATTGACCCACTCATCCCTATATACCCAAGATATTTTGAGGAGAACAAAGATTCCAGGGATATATCTCCAAGGTATTAGCATGAATGTCCTTCAATAATCTTGTGCTTGGTTATGTGGTAACCATACCACCCGTACCAGAGAGGGGTATAAAAAAACACGTACCAGAGAGGGGTATAAAAAAACTTCATTTTTGAAGCCTCTGAGAATCTTGCCCCAACTGAAGTCCCATCCACCAGTTCCAGTATTGAGGCCCCTGTATGTAAGTTACCCTCATAAATTATTATTAGATCTCATGAATACCTGCTTCATTCTTCAAACTCAAAATACCTTCTCAGTTTGGTAGAACTTCTTTGTTCCCTCACTTGACCAAGCCCCCTGATAGCCTTCAAAATAATATCAGTGCATTCAATCCATTCCATTTTTAGTAACAAACCCACAGAAGCAACAGAGAAGTACATTCGAAACATGTTACATACTTACTTTATATTTAAGATGTCAATGACTGGAATCTATTATACCATTAAAGTGTTACAAACATCGTTTAATTGTCACTGATACGAAATGTCCTAGTTAAGATGACTCTCAAAGAAGGAGGGCAGTTTTCACAAGAGGGGTCAGCTGTGAGCAGCCTGTGCTTAGAGGAGCTGGATAGGGCATTCCCTGTCCACATCAAGTGTCTGGGTGGGGCATCAATAGCATTTAATGTCTATTTTACTAAATGTGATGCATTCTTCTCTGGTCTCTTCAATTAGTATTGGAAGTATTGACTAATTATTCTTTGATAGTGGTCACTTTTATAATCCTGTATTCATGCTTTTCAAACATTTTCATGAAAGTATCAAAAATGTCCTAAGAGTGGGAGTGAGGCATGTTGGCCAGCTATAGGAGAACTGAACACTAAAAATATGTGAATAGCAGTTGTGCCTAGCGACCCATCTGCACCCAACCGAACCAACATGGCTCCCGAAAAGCCTTCCTGATGACTTCAAGGGACCTCAAACCTCATTCTACACACATTCCTATCTCATTAATAAATTAGCATACTAGAAAGACTGCCCCTTTGAGGGCCATGACACTTCTGAGGAAGACCATGTAGGGACTGATTTATTTAGTATTAGTATTTAATTTTTTTTTAAAAGAAAGTTGAAGGTAGGAATGAAGGCGAACAGGTAGTCAGAGAAAGGCGGAAGAAGCATTTTATTTATTTCTGTTTGGTTGTTCATCTTGGTTGTGTTCCCTCCACAGCACCGGGTCCTTGGGATGGCCATGAACTTAACTGCTCAGCCACCAGTGTGCCCACAGAGGGACTTAAAACGCATGGTTTCCTTTAAGAAGGAAAGATCTTCCTTTTGCCAAGGAAATCCTATTTTTTTTCAAACAGGAATCTCATGAATATTAATCAATTTGATTCAATCACTCCCCAGCAATTCCGCAGAAATGCTGGTCTCCAGACTCTTGTACTCTCTCTCTCGGAACATGCCTGCCCACACTTCTCCCTTGTGTACTTTCTTCACTTTGCTAATGAATCTCTTCCAATATTTGAATTTTCCTTCAACTCTTCCTTGAGTTTCTGCTTGCAACAAATCAAGAGCCTGGTTTCTGGATCAGTTAGCTCTCTGCTCTGCCGCCATTTTTCCTGAGTTTGCCAGACTTGGGCCAAGACATTGAATCCCTGAGCCTTGGCAGGGGACTCCCGGTAGAAGGCAGGGGTTCACCTACACACTGGCAAATCACCTCATGAGGGAGATGTGTTTCCTGTATGTGACCGACTTTCTTCTGGAGGCACTCACAGAGCTTTCAGACAGAGCTTTCAGGGACATAGTTCACACGCTCTTTGGCAGCTTGGGCACTGAGAATCATTAACACCTTCCCAGAGTCACATCTAGCAACAGAAGCCCCTACTGTGACACAGGAGGTGGATTCTCAGAAAGTCTGGCATTTCCTTGCAATTGTAATTTTTCTGTTTTTTTTGTTTTGAGAAGCATTTTATTTTTTTAAATTTATTTTTTATTGTAGTAATTATTCTACACATTAAAATATTTCCTATTATAGTTTCCCCATTTCTTAGATATATTTCAACACACCCTGCCTTCCACCAAATCACCAAGTATTCTTCCCCATTGTCCAGCGGGCTCCGCCCCCATGTGCCCCCGGCCACCCCCTTCCCTTTTAATAACCTCAGTTCTGTTGTAAATGTTTCATGGTTGGTTGTTTTTCACCTGGTCTTTCGTTTTGTCTATTCACGTTCCACCTATAAGTGAGGTCATCTGGTATCTCTCTTACTTCTTTTGACTCATTTCACTTAGCATCATCCCCTCTAGTTCCATCCATGTTAATTCAAATGACAGGGTTTCATCTCATCTAAGAGCTGTGTAGTATCCAGTGTATATGCACCACATCTTCTTTATCCATCCATCTGATGGTGGGCACTTAGGTAATTTCCAGTTCTTAGCTATTGTGCATAGGGCTGCAGTAAACATGGGGATACATACATCTCTGTAGATGGGTGCTTTTGTATATTTTGGGTAGGTGCCCAGAAGTGGAATGATGGGATCATATGGGGTTTCCATCTTCAGGTTTTTGAGGAATCTCCAAACTGTTTTCCATAGGGGTTGTATCAGTTTGCACTCCCACCCACAGTGCAAAAGTGTTCCCTTTTCTCCACATCCTCACCAACATTTGTTGTTTCCAGACTTTTGGGTAAAAGCCAGTCTTTCACGTGTAAGGTAATATCTCGTTGTTTTAATTTGTATTTCCCTGATGACCAGCAAGGAGGAACATGATTTCACATGCCTGTTGGCCTTCTGTATGTCCTCTTCAGAAAAGTGTCTCTCCAATTCCTCCTCCCAGTTTTTGATTGAACTGCCTGCTCTTTTATTGCTGAGTTTTATGAGTTCTTTGTATATTTGAGATATTAAGCCTTTGTCGGAAATAGAAAATGCAAATATCTTCTCCCAGTTAATAGGTTTCCTTTTGGTTTTGATGATGTTTTCTTTTGTTGTGAAGAAGCTCCTTAGTTTGATGTAGTCTCAGTTGTTTATTTTTCTTTTTGTTTCGCTTGATGGTGGAGTTGAGTCCCCAAAGAATTCTCTATGACTGATGTCATGGAAAGTCTTTCCTATGTTGTCTTCTAAGAGCTTTATGATTTCTGGTCTTATGTCCAAGTCTCTAATCCATTTTGAGTTAATTTTTTGTGAATGGTGTTAGAGAGTGGTCTAGCCTCATTTTTTTTGCATGTGGCTGTCCAGTTTTCCCAACACCATTTGTTGAAGAGACTTTCCTTTTTTCATTGAATGCTTTTGGTTCCTTTGTCATAGATTAACTATATGTGAGTGGGTCAATTTCTGGTGATTCAGTTCTATTTCACTGATCAGTGCCTCTGTCATTATTCCAGTACCATACCATTTTGATCACTTTAGCTTTGTAGTATAGTTCAAAGTCTGGACGTGTAATCCCTCCAGATTTGTTCTTTTTTCTAATGATTACTTTGGCTATTTGGGGTCTTTTGTTGCTCCATACAAATTTTAAGATTTTTTTTGTTCTGTTTCTTGGAAATAAACCCACAAAATTTTAATGGGGATTGCATTAAACCTATATATTGCTTTGGGTAAGATGGCCATTTTAATGATATTGATTCTTCCCACCTAGGAGCAGGGTATGTCTTTCCAGTTCTTTGCGACCACCTCTATTTCTTTTAAGAAGGACTTGTAGTTTTCATTGTATAGATCTTTTATTTCCTTTGTTAGGTATATACCCAGGTATTTCATTCATTTAACTTCTATTATAAATGGTGTGATTTTTGTGATCTCGTTTTCTTCTAGAGTGCTGTTTGCGTGTAAACATGCAACAGATTTTTGTGCATTGATTTTGTAGCCTGCCACTCAGAATTCATTGCTGAGTTTTAGAAGTTTTTTGATAGAGTTTTTGAGTTTTTCAATATATATAATCATATCATATGCAAATAATGAGAGTTTTATTTCCTCTTTTCCAGTTTGGATTCCTCTTATTTCCTTTTCTTGCCTAATTGCTCTGGATAAGCCTCCAGAACAATATTAAATAGTAGTGGTGAGAGTGGACAACCTTGCCTTGTTCCTGACCTAAGAGAAAATGATTTCAATTTTTTGCCTATGATGTTGACTGTGGGTTTTCATATAGGACCTTTGTTATGTTACAATTGTGTTTTATCTCTAAAATTCAAATAAATTTTACCTTGTACTCAGAAAATAAAAAAAGATAAAGGAATGTCTCTGTTGAAAACTCCAAATACTGGCACCATCTAGAAAATACATAACTTGTTTATTTATGATTACTATAGAATTGTTCACTAAATATTTTGACTTGCATGCATATTTTATGTCTGTTTGGCATTAAAATTCCCACACATAAACATGGAAAGAAAATAAAACTTGTCAATACCTGTTTTTGTCTCTTACTTTTCCCTTCTCAGTCATACACTAAGGTTGCTTTATCTCACTCAGAAAAAAAAAGCAATATTATATTCAGATCTCCAATAATAGCAAAAAGGGAAAAGATATTTTTATTGACTTGAGAAGGAAATGTGTCTTGTCATACTGGAATTTAAGGAGAGAAAAGGCAGCATTCTCTCTGGGGGTTTTCATGAGCTGAAATTCTAACCCTTAGTGTGAAAGTATTTAGAGGTGGAGCCTGTGGGAGGTGACTAAGTTATGAGGTGGGGGAGCTCATGTGAATGGGATTAATGATCTTATGAAAGAGATCCTAGAGAGAATCCTTGCCCCATTACTGTGTCTGTGGAAATAAATATAGATATATATTGATACCTATATATTGAGATATAATAAGAGATTATGTATAAGTGTTCATCAATGTTTCTTTTATAAAAAATAAGACCCAACCTACATGCATAGGAAGAAGGGGAAAATTTCATTATGGTATACTCGATGTCGTTAAATGAATTTTTTGATTCGTGCTTCATGACAGAATACATGCTTAAAACAGTGTTAAGAAAGTAAAAGACAAAAATACTATTATTTTCATTTGGTCCCAGCATGAGGAAGATCATTATGTTGCGCGTGCGTGTGCACGTGCATGTGCGCGTAATAGAATGACTGGACTCCATTTTGAATGATGCCCTCTTAGGCTTGTGACTCCTTGGTTGGGGAGGTGGGGTTTAGAGATGAGCGACCAAGAAAGAATTCTTGGGGGCCTTTTAAAACAGTACAACTCAGTAAGTTTATTAGAGAGAGAGAAAGGGACAGAATGGGGACAGGGTCCCGTGGGCATGCAGGAAACTGCTGTGCCGTCAGGCTGAGGGGTGGCAGACATGGGGGGGAACTTTTGGGCTTTATATATTATAGGAAAAGAAGTAGAAGAATGGAAGAAACATGATCACTCAATGAAGAAGTAGAAGGATGAAAAGAGTAATAGTCATAGGGAACTTATCAGTGAGATAAGAGGCAGATAGACAGGAACATCTGCGAAACTTTGTAGAAGTCAGTGTCCTGGTCCGTTGTACCAGTTGTCTCAGAGGAGATTCATGGCTTTTAGTTTCCTAGACGGCCTGTCCCATTCAGTTCTGTCATTTCTTAGGTAGGTTTGAAAAATGCTGGTTCTCTTTCACTTTCCCCCATCATGCTGACGGCTGTCTTCCAGGTACTTAACCCGAAGTATTTCCTGGAATTTTTGAGCCATTCTTTCCCATAATCTCAAGACTAACCAATCATTCCTTCACAATCTTTAGAAGGACAATGTCCTGAGGTGTATCTCCAGGACATAGGCACCCAGACTCTTAACTGATGAGAGTTTTGAGGATGCACGGAACTGTCCTCGGTGGGAAATTTCTGTCTACCATCTCCTGGATTTAGACCCTCTACGTCGGTGGCTTTGGACTCAAAATACCTGGCTGGTTTGCTTGTTCCCACAGGTGAGCAGTGCGTGATAGGTTTCTTGGCTAAGACTCAACTATTCTCTTCCGAGCCATTATAAATCTGCCTTGGAATTTTAAAAGTAAATTTGGGAAAAATTACCTTCATGAAAAGTTCTTGGACACATCCAAAGTATCTGATACGTTCTCCCAGTCCCCAAGATCGTTTGCTTGGAGCCCAGGTGGGAAGATAGATCACAGGATCAGTCCAGGATGTTTAGACATGGACCTGATGGAAAACTGCCTATAAGAAGGGACAGCAGAGTGCCCTAGAAAACCCTCATCAGATTCAAGGAGGAATGGCTTGTTGGGGTCTGGGCTCCATGGAGGGGTCAGCAGGCTGAGAGGAAGTAGGTCAGAGTGCTCAGGCTCCTTGGTAAGGAAAAGTCAAAGGTGAAATTAGAGGCAATACCTCACCTGCGGTCTGAGTCACGACATTGGGGGACTTTCTGGCAGGGCTGGGCAGTCAAATGGAATAACTATGCTGTCAAGGGCCTAAGCCTCAGTGAAGGTGACCCCTTTAGAAAAGCCTGGAAGCTGAAGGGACAGACATTTTCTAATCAGCCAAGGACAGACATAGGTGTCAGAGAGCCCCAGAGACAAGCTAAAGTGACAAGCTCTTAAGCACAGAGGCAGGAGAGAACAGTAGCCACGGCATGGGTAACGGCATTCTGTAGCAACAGGACACACAGGACGGAAGGTCCAGCAGACAGAGCAAGGGTCCAGGGAATGGAGGACCAGAGCTGGCACATGATTCCCAGGCTGCATGAGGAAGCCCAGCTGGCCTCTGAGATTCCTTCCTCATTTTGAGAAGTCCTAGAGACACACAGGAAGGAAATGTCTTGCCATAGGTGGCACTAGCCATGCATTAGACAACAAACTGTCGGCCGCTCCTCGGCAGGCCAGCTGTCTTGTCGACACTGCCTAGTGTTTTTAATTCCAGCGCCAGGACCAATCACCGCTCTTCGAGCAGTCTGTCATTTTCTCCTCGTGATGCTGATAGAGCGACAGCCGAGCGGTACCACAGCACCCTGGAGAGAGACCCTGCTGGCTTTGGGGATCCCCCCAAAGAAAGAGAAAATGGCTGAAATGACTGGGATTTTAATCCCAATAGTCTCCAAGGGAAGATGGTGCGTATGGGGAGCGTGACTTTAAGGCAGGGAAGTCTAACCTGGAAACGTTTTCGGGAAGAAGAGGTGGAGGAGGGGATGGGGCTGTATGAGGACCGTTCTCCTGCAGCAGAGAGAAGCCCAGCAAATGGACTAAACGCAGGATATTGGCTCATGTCATGGGAGTACTCAGGCCTGTCTGGGCCAGGCAACTCATTTGGTCTAGCACTTTCCATCTCTTGCTCTGCTTTCTTCTGTGTTAATTCCATTGATAGCTTTGAGACCAGGCATTAGAGAGTTTAGAGCAGCCTTGGGTTGGTGGTGGGGGGAGGTACTTAATGGCTATTTGGTCCATTTTTAACATTGCATTTTATATATATATATTTTTTTTTAAGGATGGAAGGAAGAAAGTAAGCGGGGGAGGGAGGGATCTTTCTGGCCAGACTTTGCAGGGAAACTGACATAAGTGTGAACCAAGCTTCAGTTCTTAGATGCTTCTAGCAGCTGCTCCCCTGTCTTCCTGGTGTCGGTGTGTGTCTGTGTCTGTTTGTGTTTTGTTTCCTCAGTTCCCAAACTCCCACGTTGGGTCACGAACCCGGGTCCTTGGGCTTTACATGGTCTGCAGCTTTGCCTTCTCAGCTGCCCGAGCCACACAGGTACATCTCTGCATTCTTTGAAGTCTTTAGACTTTGGTTTTTGTTTTCTTCTACAATTTTTTTTCTAATATAGATTATACTCCCTTCTTCATTGTTACATCTTTAACTTTTTAACTTTACCTTTCATCTGTAACTATTCATAGGTGTCTTTTTTATTTAAAAAGACTTTGTATGATTGTTATAACTTCTTCACCCTGATTTTCATTTTTTTAAAATTTCAAACCACATCTATTTTTGTCTTTTTAAAAATCTCAGCCTTGTTTTATTGGAGGTTTAACAAAAGAAACATTGTATCTCAAGCATCTAGTCTTTTGATTCTCTCCCTCATCCCCGTTTAGAATTTTATTAATTTTATTATTCACATTAAAGTTTTAAAAGACTTATTTAAATGCAGAGATGTATGTATGAAAAGGTGAAAATCCTCTTCCTAATCTCAGTCCCTAGAGGTAACTACTGAGAACAGTTGACTGTCTGCCCATTGAGATATTTTTTTCTCCTGTGAACCGATAAATCACGTTAACACATTATCACTCACATATTCATTTTTTTTAAAATACAAATGAGATCACACCATCCTCAATGTTCTGCAGTACCTTTGTTTTTGTTTTTTCACATATCAGGAAGGTTGTCATCTGTTTTCTTCACCCCACCTCCCCCGATAACTTAGTTGGAATAAAAATCATCACTCCCATGGTTTATCCCATGTTTCGCATTTTGATGATTAATCTAGAGGGTACAATCCTGCTATGTCAACTGTTGTGTTTGGAGAAAGACAATGGGTTTTGGGAGAATGGCAAAAACTTCTTTTTAGTTATCTGTTGATGGGGCTGTGAGGTGGTTTCGCTGTCTTGGCTATTGTGAATTGAATTCTTTCTGATTCGGGCTTTGGCATTCTCTGGCTCTGTGCTTATACGTGGGGTGGTGGGTAGGAATGGTGGCGCCATAGTTTTGTAACTAATTCACATTCCCACGGACAGTGGAGGAGGCTCCTTTCCGCCCCCCACTCTCTTCTAAACTCTTTGCCTCAAGTCTTTAAAAGGCCATTCTCTGGGGTGAGCTGGTATCTCACTGTGGTTTTGTTTGCGTTTCTCTGAGGGTGAGTGAGGGTAGAGCATTTTCTCATGTGTCTGTAGGCCTTCTGTGCGTCTTCTCTAGAGAGGTGTCTGCCCAGTTCTCTCCAGTTTTGGAGTGGATTGTTAGATTTTTGGATAAAGAAACTGCGGTACACATACTAACAGGGATGCTATACCGTTGTTAAAAAAGATGAAGTTGTGCCTTTTGCGACAACCTGGATGGAACTGGAAGGGGTTATGATAAGCAAAATAAGAAAGAAAAAGAGAAGTAGAGAATGGTTTCACTCCTAGGTGGAGTGTAAAGAAATTGATGAACAGACAGACTTCTTCACAATTCACAGGACACAAATCTGTGGCTATGGGGGAGGGGCGGGGGTGGGACATGGGAGGCGAGGAGGGACAAGGTGGTGGCCTGGGTTTTGGGGACTCTGGTGGCGTATGTGTTGTGACATGTACACAGACCGAGGAGGTGCAAATTCAAAGTCCTAATAAAGATATACTAATATAAAATAATAAAATAATTAAGACAAGGCTTCTTTTCAGCTTTCAGGGCCTTCATTGTTTTCAGTTAAAAATAATCTGCCTGGCAGAGCAGGGTATCTTGAGGAGACCAACTTTGAGTCTTGGAAGCATCTCTTGTGAGCACCTTCGCAGGTCTGGGTAGGGCCCAAGAATTCACATCTCTGTCAGACTTCTAGATGATGCTGCTCTGGTCCTCACTGTGACTGGCTCTGACCAAATGTGACATTTAAAAGAGAGACACCTCCAGGGATAGAGGACTCGCCCAGTGTTATGCAGTAAATCAGTAGGGAAGATGATCTCAAGGACTTGTATGGGCTCTTAGAGCACCAGACACCCAACCACTGATCCTTGTGGGGTCAGGGGAAATGGTGGGGTCACAGGCCACCACTGGAGCTAGGTAGAGTTGGTTTCTTTGGACCCTGTTTTCTTAACGTGAGAGAAGTTTGTCCTCCAGCAATCACAAAGGGAATTGAGGTACATGGTGGCTGCTGGGCTGGGAAGGGCACATCCTGGCAGCCATGGACTCCTGGGGAAGGGAAGAGGGGCTGCTCAAGCCCTGGCCACCCTAAGGGCACAGGCTCAGAGGGAGCTTACACAGGCTCAAATCCCCACTTGCTAAATCACCCTTGGAAAGCGATGATTATAAAAATGATAATGATATTATGTATGTAACTATAATAACAATACAATGGAAAGAACATCAGTACCTGCTTCACAGCATTGTTAGGAGGACTGAATAAGACAGTGCAGCAAAGCACCTGGCACAGTGCACACTTAGCATTTATTGGACGTGTTCCCAGCGAGCCTACCTCTTCCAGGGATGAGCATGGGGAGAAGCAGCCCAGTCCCTGACCTCGGCACTGACCAGCATGAACAATGCCTTGCATAACGCCTGCTGCAGCACCCACGTTCAGACTGGAGTGTAACCTTCATGATGAAAAACTTTCTGGAGAATCAGTGATGGGGTGCAGTCCACACACATCCTGGGTTCATGTCCCGGGGCTGGGCAGCAACCAAGATGAACAGCTAAATAAAATAAATAAATGCTTCTTCCTCCTCTCTCTTCCCGCCTGCCTGCTCGCCGTCATTCCTGCCTGCACCTTTCCTTTAAACAAACAAACGTCTTTCTGGCCCTGAGCTTCGGGGAAACACTTCATCAGGTTCATGATTTAGGGGTCAGTCGGGGAATATTTGCCTTTTTTTTTTTTGAAGCTGAGAATCCAGGGAAAGAGGGTTGCAGAAAGGGGGTCTTCAGGGGCTAGGTCTCTGCATGCCAACAAAGGGCATTTAGCTTTCATCGCATTTAGCTTTCATCAAGCCTCATCCTGAGGACAAAGTCAGTGTTGATACCAGGGATACTTACGTTGCATTACTGATCCTGGGATGCCTAACAAATAGGAAATGAGCTGGGACCCAGGTCCCCACCTGTCTCCTCCTCCGCACATCGCTTAGTGGCTGCCACCACACCCCAGGACCCCGGTTTCCGGGCAGCAAGTGCTGGGGTGGGGCCCAGGGAGTCACAGGGACTTTCGGTAGGAATGTTCCCATTTGGGTTGGAAGGGGTGTGAAACTAAAAATACCACCTACATGACATATTTACTCTGTTCTTGTTAATACCCCAGAGAGATTGCCAAGAGTCACTACCACCAAGCCTGTGATTAAACCATAATAACCACTTTCATGTTTATAAATTTTGTCCTTGATATCAGAGAGGAGTATTTTTAGGCTAGAACTTGGAGTTAACACATCTCAATGCGTGAGTGTGGATTTAAGCAATCATCTCTCCCAAAGAGGCACTTCCCAGGACATAGTCGTGAGGCCAGGAGGGATCTGTCCCCAGGAGTCAAATTGGAAGACTTTGGGCACACAAGTATGAACATCGCTTTATCCCAGGGCCACTCATCTAATGTGGGAACTTCTTGGACATCCATGCTTTTCTATCCTCATAGGTCTCCTCCTTCTCCCTCCCTGCCTCCTTCCTCTCCCTCCACAGCCTTCCTCCCTCCCCCTATATTTATTGAGTGTGTTCATCATGTGCCAGACACTGGGGATAATAGATAGTGAATCAACAGACCAGGTCCCTACTTTCATGGAGTTGACATTCTAGTGCAGCTAGTGATCACCAGTTGGGCAAACAGACAATCAATTGATACATTTGTTTATTTATTCCATATGAAGTAGTATGGAGGAAATACACAGGGGGAAAGCAAGTTGGTTCCTGGGGAGGCAGGGTGGATTTAGATGGCAATGTCAAGGAGATAATTTGTGAGTTAAGAAGGAGCCGGCCATTGGAAAAGCCAACTCCGAGTTCTGACTTGCTGGTCCAAACCTTCCCACTTCTTTACCTGACCCTCCCCGCTGTGCCCAGTCAGAGGCAAACCTCTTCCACTCCCCCCTCAACCTGTTTTAGCCGAAACTTGCCTCACCATCCAGGTTATCCCTCCCCTATACAGCTCTTGCAACTAGTGATTCTCTTTTTCTGCACCCCATTCATTTTGGGTCAGAATGGGGGCTTTGAACTCCTTATTCCTAGTGCTTTTCCTGCAGACATGACCATGTTGCCACTCCTTTGAGACTCTGCCCTCTGATCACACTATATTATCCTCCTCATTGCCTTTGAGTCATTCACCTTTGCAGAACCTCCACTCCAATCCCAGTGGAATTTGGGACCTGCTCTTCAGTCTTCATTGGCAAGCCAAATCCCAACATTGTTTATTTTTAGCCTCAAAGTTCTTTGACCTTGATACTGACTGCTCACCTCCACCCCACCCCAGCCCTTTTGCAAAACTCCAGCCCTGGGCCCAAATTTGCAACGTCCTAAAAAACGGCAGAGCTCGCTCTCCCTCTCTCTCTCTGTAAACCTAGTAAAAGCAGCTTTCTTCAATTCTATTTCTCAGTGTGAGATCACAAGTAAAAGAAATACGACTCCTTCTCCAGAAAGCTATGAGAAATACTGTGAGTCCTTCAAGGTGGTCTTGAGAAAGTAGCAGAGGTACATGACACAACAGGCAGGAAGACTTCTTAAAAATGGCCTCTCTTCCCAAAGTCCCATGTTTTCTGGCTGTTTCTCATCTCCTGTCCTTCCACCCCATTCAAAGCGCACCCAACTTTCCCATCTCGCTCACCCTCTCCACTCTGCCTTCTCTTCCAGACTTCTTATTCTTCTCTGTTGGATCTATGTCTTTTAAAAAGTCCTCTGTGTAGGGTCCTCCGTGGCTCTTCATCTTCACCACTGCTACATCGGCAGATCAAACAGAATCCTCCCCTCCTTGGAAAATGGCGGTGGGCATGGTGGGAGATAGTAAACATTTATCCTATGACTTGTCCTTATTACACCTCTTAGTGTCTGTCATCTCCTGTCCTTCCAGAGTTTTGTTCTCATTACCCCCATATACCTATCTTTCCATCTTGAAGTGACTGCAGGACCCCATTCTCTTCCAATCCCTCTGACCCTTTCTGAGCTCAGACTGATGTTAGCGACAGTCATCTAAATGATCATTTCCCTTGTGCTTGACTTCTTGTCACCAGGCCTGCCAAGCTAAACTCAATCTAGATTTTCCGATCAACTATGTCTGTATCTACACCTGGAGAAATTGTGTGAGTTGAAGACTATAAATTCATGAGCTCACAGAGGTGCTCATTAGTCTTTTTACTTGTCTGTGACTTATTTCTTCTCCCATTCCCTTCAACCTACAGCCCGTGGGACTGGAGACAAATCATGTTTGGACTTATCAGTTACACAAACAAATGACTGCCCTGTTGTTATTTTTGGTTTGCTTCTTTCATGTGAATTGGGCTTCTTCCACCTGAAGAAACCTGCTGAAATATTGATTGAAAAACTCCAGGCTCAGAGAAGGTGTTGGGGAGAGGTAGGGAGGAAAAAAGACCCCTTGGAATAGATAGTTGGGAGTCACTGCTGATTCTCCTGAGGGTTCAGTCTCTTCTGAGGACAAGGACAGCAGTCTGGGAAACACAGGCTGATCTCCTAGAGAATATTCTAGCAGACTATTGATGCGAGCAGCTCTGTCTTCTTCCTGTCTTTGCTCCAGATCCTCCTTAGGAAAGCAGACTCGCCTGCAGTTTGAAATGGACAATCAGATGCTGCTAACAGCTGCAGCCTAAGAACTTCGGTTCTTGGCAAAGGGATCCTGACACAAAAGTATTTCTTTGTGGAAAATTATGCATTCATTGGGCTCATTTGAAACAAAATATGATTTGCATCTTAACTTCCTGTAACAAGCTGCAGTTCTTCTGTGGATTTCATAATGTCTGATTTCGTTGGGCCAAATTGGTGGGGCACATGCTTTACCAAACAGTTGAAATTCAAGCCCAGGTTTTTCTTATTTTAAATAGCAACAGCTGATAAGCATGATAATTATTGTCTTTCATCAAAATAAACTCACCCAGTTGCTTCTGAATGTTCCTTGAAACTGCTCTGCTCCAAGGGGGCTGGGGGTCCTCGGGGCCGTCAAAGAAAGTATGGAGTTTGGATCTGAAAAAAACAGGAGATGAGTGCTGGGGCTTTGGGGGATGGATAGATTATTCCAAGAAGAGAGAAAGCAAAAACAGGCACTAGCTGGAGGCAGATTCAGCCAGACATTTCCCTCTTACTATCTGGTTACGTCTCTGCTCTGCTCAGCAATTCCAAATTCCTGAAAACTCAAAGGCTGCGAAGAAGCAGGAAGACAGCATCAGGTCTCAACTATGTACAGGGCCCTGTAGTGGGGGTATTTGTCTGGCAGCCAGCCTGAGTTCTCATAGAGAGAATTCAGGTCACGTCACTCTTCTGTTTAAAACCCTCTTCCCGTGCCTTCTTGTTCCAGTGGGCTCAACCTTGAATGCCCCTCAGAATCACTGGTGAGCTTAAAAAGCACACCCCAAATGTCCAGACTATAGCCCCAAGCAATGAACTTAGAATTGGGAGGAATGCGTCCCAGGTGTCAAAAAAAATCTTCCTAGGGGAGTCCAATGTGTGGCCAATGTTAAGCAGCTCTGCATTAGACTCTGAATTAATTCCGAACTTCTGACCATGGCCAGGGAGGCTGTGACAGGTCTCAGACTTCATCTTCCAACACTCCTCTGTCTTCACTTACATTAAGTTACTGCTCTTTTAGTTCTTTGGTCTGTGTGAACCAAAGAATTTTCCCCACTCTCCGTCCTTTCCATATCTGGAAGACCCTATGTAATGTGACCTCTGCCCACCAATCCAATCTCGCTGGAACCTCCCCTACCTCAGCTCCCTCACTGCCCTCTCCCTGTTTTCTATTCCAAGTACATCCCTTTCCAGAACCTTCACACCTGTTGTTTCCTTTGCCTTTTTCTAGTAATGCATTCTTCCCCCAGGTCCTCCCAATGTCCAACTTATATCATTCAGGCTCCGAGAAGCATTCTGTGATATGCCACGTCTAACCTGGCCCCTCGTGAGTTTCCATCTCATTACTCTGTTTTGTCAGCATATCACCATCTGAAGTGGTCTTGTTTTGTCCACTGGGTCTTTGTCGCCCTCCTAGAAGGTAAGCTCTGTAAGACCTGAGATCTGTTTTAGCAGATGTTCAGTAAATATTTGTTGAGTGAAGAATGGTACATAGTAGGTCTTGCAATAACTATTGGCTGAATGATCACATTTTATCCTTCTAACAACAGGCGTTGTTAGTACCAACTCTTTTTTTCTGTCACTGTTTTTGGTCCCTGGCCCTGGGGATTAAACTAAGGTCCTTGGGTTTTACATGGCCTGCACCTTAGCCGCTGAGCCACAGGGGTGCGCCAGTGAGCATCGTTTTATGGCTAATCCATCAGGGTCAGAGAGAGACTAAGTAACTTTTCTAAGGTTCATAAACTCTCTGCCTTTGAAAAGAGAGTGGTTGTTGGGAGAGAAAGGGAGAACAGACTTTTTTTTTCTTTTTCAGACTCCGGGTTTTTGGGGACTCTGCCATCACTAGAAAGGGTAACTCCACTAATTGGCAAGGATATGTAATTAGGCTTTAATTGTGGGCTTCTGAAGGGACTATTTTAAAACCACATCTGTGGCAGCCTTTGGTTGGAATCTGAACTTCTGACCTTCAAGAGGGGTGTGGGGAGGAGAGGCTATCATGAAGATTCGGAAACCCAGAGAGAACCTTGTTATTTGTGGGTGACATGCTCTCTGCAGGCCCAAAGGAGTGGGGGGCTGGGGAGAGGAGCAGCTCTTGGCATCGTTGGGACTTCCCTGCTGTTGACTCATGACCATTGTCAGCAGGTCTCCACAGAGATCTGCACCCTACGCTGCAACCAGAGTCATGTGAGTCAAACGGGTGTGGCTCTGCAGCCAACCAGGCAATGTGACAGGGCTGGAAAGGAATGTGGGTCTTGGCTTCTTCTGCACAACTGGTCTGGGAGCTTCCATCAGCATGGAAAACCAAGGACACCTTACTGCTCTGCTTCACAGCTGTATTTAAAAATCTTAGCAATAGAAGATGCGTTGTCGGCTTGGCTGCCGTAACAAGATCATGACTCAATGGATTAACTCCAGATACTCATTTCACACAGTTCTGGGGATGGCAAGTTCAAGATCAAGGTGCCAGAATGGTTGCTTTCTCCTGAGGTCTCTCTCCTTGACTTGTAGACACCCGTGACTGGCTGTGTCCTGACGTGGTCCTTCCTCTGTGTATGGACCTGGTATCTGTGTGCTCAAATTTCCAGTCAGATGGGATTAGGGCTCGCTCTAATTTTAACTCACTTAGCTCTTCTTAGCACAATTAGGATCTTTTCCTAATACAGTTACTTTCTGAGGTACTGGGGGTGAGGGCTGTAGCATATGAATTTGGGGGGTGGGACACATTTCAACCTACAACAGGTGACATTTGTTGAGTACTAAATGTGAGTTAGCCTCATGTGAATTATCTCATAAGTAGCACCTCACATAATTTTCCCAACTACTCTAAGAGGTCCATGCTATTATTGTAACTCATTTTATAAAATAAAAAAAATGGAAATAGAGAAATAAGGAAGCCGTTTAATTTACACAAAATGCCAGAGTTCAGATTCAAGACTGGATGTCTCTGGTTTTTAAAAGCTCATTTTCATTTAATATGTGCTAAATCCTGAAAGTTACAATTCTGTCTCTTCTGTTCTCTCCTAAAATAATTAATCTGTTTGTCTATATCTGTCATCTATCTATCACCTATAGGTATAGATACATAGATTTATATAGATAGATGTAGATATCAACTATATATTTTTCATACCTACTATCTGTTCTCTAATAATTTTTATCTAAAATAATAAGCTTCTGGAAGACTTTCTTTTTCTTTTTATTTTTTTAAAGTAAGGTGCAGGCAGGAATGAAAGTGAGTAGGCGGGCAGGAAGAGAGAGGAGGAAGAAGCTTTATTTATTTTATTTAGTTGTTCATCTTGTTTGTTCCCACCGGCCCTGGGATACGAATCCAGGTCCTTGGGATGTGTGTGGACTGTGCTGGCCACAGGCAGCAGACTTAACCACTAAATCATCAGGGCGCGCTTAGGGAGATTTTCTTGAGCTTGGTCTTTAAGTCATTTATTCATTTTTCTGCCATAACTGATCTGTTCTTTGCTGCTTCTAATTGCATAACACCTTCACAAAAGAGGCTTTTTTCTCTTTCAGATTATTTTTCTCTTCAGGTGTTTCTTCCCCATGGCTGCCCCTTCTTGATTTTGCAATAGACCAAGCAATGAGCTGGGTGCTAGATGAAATAGAGAAAACAATTATGGAGTCATGCCTTTGGAGCGCCTGTATGGACGCTGCCGTAGAAATCATCTCTTGTTAAAAACAAGCAAGTGGGTGCGTCCTCATGGCTCCGGTGGCTAAGGCAGTTACGGTGCAGGCCGTGAAAACCCGAGGACCCAGGTTCAGGACCTAGGGCCAGGGAGGAAAAACAAACAAATCCACCTCCCCTCCCACCCACCAGGATCTACCTGGCAGAACTACCTGCAGTCCCCAAACATCCGTCCTGAACTTCAGGACGAGGAAGTGTTGGTCAGTGCAATCATGCTCGCCTCTTGGTGTGTTCTGTTCACCAGCACTCTCGCATCTTCCAGTTTCTGATTTTCAGTCTCCCGACAGAAGAGCAGAAGCCCCTGCCTAAAGTGTGACTCTCTTTGCAGCCACGGGAAACCTGAGGGCCATTGGGTCTGGGACAGGAGGGAGACGCAGTAGGGTTTGGCAGCAGGGAGGGAGAGGAGAAGCTGAGCATCATTCTGAGGCTGAGAATGTAAAGCTCTGAATTACCTTGAACTTGAGCATGAGTTTAACAGCAAGGGCCACTAAAGGTCCCCCTTCTCCAGTGATCTCCTCCTGCTGGTCTATCGCAGGAGGGGGCTGTGGGCTCTTCCCGCTGAACAGTGCTGTCTTGGGTGGGGGGGTCCCAGGCAGGGAAGGACAGGGAGAGAGATGTGGGCAGGTGGCTGGCTTATTTCTCTGCTGGAGAAGCAGAGAGGGGTTTGGTGAAGGTCTCTGAGCAAAAGGCTCTGACTCTTGCCAGGATGGCTCTCCTCCTCGGGTCCAGATGTCTTCTCTGTCAACCAAGCTCCCCCGGGAGGCATTTCCATTGCCTCTGCTTCCCCTGCCCCCACACATGGGTTTGTTTAGATTCTAAAAAGGGACTCATGGCAGCAGGTTCTGGGTACACATTCAAAACACAAGGAGAAACTTGCCCAAACTCACACGGTGCCCGTCCACGCAGAGCTGCCCCCGAGTATCCGCAGCGGGCTTTGCCGGAAGCCTGAAGGTCAGTGCCGTTGTCCTTTGGCAAATGTGAGCAGTTTAGGCCTCCACTCATTTTCTGAATTCTCGGTGAAATCGGCACAGAGAAACCACGCCAAGCACCTCTGAGGACGAGCGTGCCCGCCGCAACCCTGGACCCTGAGGGCCTTCTGTTTTCCTTTCGCCCGTCTACCAAAGCCTGACAACTCTTTCTCTGTGTAAATGTGCGAAATCATCTGTTTTTATGAAGCTGTCCTCTGTTCTCAGAATCAACTTCGTTCCCATCTGCGCTCTGTGAGCATTGTGTATACACCTTTCATTCCTAGCTTGATAAATATTTATTCACTCGTTACTGGGGGCTGGTCTTTTGTGAGGCAATGAGGTAGAGCCACATAGATAAGGCTGTAGCTTTCAGAGAGCTTACTTTCCAGGTTGCTGAGACAGGAAAAAAAAGAAAACCAAATGCTCCCATCAAACTATTTATCTCCCTCTCTAGGCTATGAGCTGCATTAACATAACAGTAGTAGTTCTCCCCCTCTTCCTCCTCCTCCTCCTCCAACCCCTTTATCACTTTCATGTGCCTGACTCGACCTGTTAACTCACATGAGGCAGGTACCAGGCCTGACTCCAACCAGGCATGGCCCATTGTACCATCATAAGAACATCATGCTTGTCAAGTGGTAGACACCAGTTCCTCTTGCGGAAGTCATGGTTCATTTATCTTGTCATATCGACTAATTCTAAAGAAATCTGGGCTAGTGATATTTATAACAGAAGCATTTGAATTCAAGGGGACCCCATGAGGAACAGATTATTCCTGATTTCCTTAACCCCCATCTCCCAGACACATTCAAACATACACACAGGGTCTAAGTAGGGGGAGGGCAAGGATTTCCAGTGCTTATCACAGAGGAAATTAACGGAGGGACTCATTTATGCAGCTGGCGAAGAAGGTAATGGTCAGATGTGGTAGATGCAAAAATGGCCATGAAAGTTTCCTCTTCCATCAAGAAATGGTATTGATTTCTTTACCCCTTGAATCTGAGCAGACCTTGTGACTTGCTTTGAGAAGTTGCCATGTAACCATGTCACAGAAGTTCCAGATTTGATCCTTAAGAGGTTTTTCCTGTTTTCCTTCTCTTTCTTGGAACGTCCTGGCAGCTGAGCATGCCTGGACTAGACTGTCCGGTGACGGCAGACCTATAAGAACATCGTTGTTCCAGGTGACACCAGCCATCTCCCAAAGCAGCGCCCTCTGCTGACTTGGTGACTGTAGATGCATGAGTGTGCCCGGCCAGTACCAGCAGAATAGCCCACATCTAGATGGCACCTCCAGAACTGTGAGCTGAAATGAATGGTGGTTGTTTCAAGCCAGGAAGTTTGGGGGTAGGTTGTTTCAGGACAAAAGTCAACTGGTACATAAAGTAATTCAGAGTCACAACAGCATGGAGTCATTGCTGTCTGAGGCTGCAAAGGGAGAAGACACTGAGCAGCCAGAACACGTACAAGAAAAGGCATCAGGTCAGAGTAGCCCCAATGCAGGCTTAAGGGCATAGAGGAGCTGGAGGGGAGGCAGCTGATTAAAGCAGAGATGGGGAGAGGTACCCTGGCTTCTTCCTTCTATCTGCCCTACAACCTGCCACCCGGGTACCGCCATTTGCTGAACTTTTGTGACAGCCAGTTGGGACAAGAAGCTGGAGAAGCAGGCCCAGAGCAGAGCAGGGGTGGCTGGGAATGGACCCAAGAGCCAACAGGCCCAGGGCTTATACATGGGCGTGGGGTGGAAAGGGAGTGGGATTACTGGTGGACATTTCAAAGCAACACAATCGCATTCTCTTGTTCATATTTTAGTCCATATTCAGAAAGCTAGTCCAAACGAAAAATGAGTTCTAGCTATTAGAAAATTGTGATCGGAAGTATCTTAATTTTTGACAGTATTTGTTCTAACGATTAGCCTATTTATAAAAGGTTGCAGCCACCCTCACTAGCCCATCAAAAACAAAGTAGCCCGGATGATGCTGTTGATTGGTGGAGAAGCACAGAAGTTATAAAACACCAACTGATGGATTTTAATTCATTCAGCCAGAGTTCAAGTTTTCGTGTGTACAAGAGTGGCACCGTAGAGAGGACGCAGATCATGGCAGTACAGCATACTAGCGTCTTGAAGGCACAGAGTGGGGAGGGCCATTTAATCTTAGAGACTGAGTAAGAGGTCACCAAGTGAAAAAGGGAAGAATAGATTTTCAGGAGGAAAAAGTACAAGATGTCAGATTTAAGAAGCTATAAGCAGTTAGTATCCTGTAGCCAAATATGGCTCACACACTGATTATGGGAGAGGAACAGTGAGAGATGAGGCCATTGAACTGACGGAGCTAGACGCAGAAGTGCTAGCTGTCATGTTCATAGGCAACTGGGTGGTGTCAACATTTTTTGTTTTGTTTAAAGAGAGGAAGGAAGGGAGAGAAGGAAGAAATACTTTTTGGAAGAAAAGAAGGAAGGAAGGAGGGAAAGAAGGAAGGGAAGAAGAAGGAAAGATAGTAAAATAGATTCCTAAAGGGGCAATAGCTGGATCAATGAATATATATATATATATATAAATGGATGTGTCCAGATTACTTTTCTAATTAGTTGTAGCAATTCCTAGTTCTCAGCACTCAGTCAGAACTGGACATTATCACTCTTCCACTTACAAATTTTGGAAAATATAATGGGTGAAAAACTGCTGTTGGTTTAATTGCATTTCCTTGACATCTGCAATGAGCATCCTATCTGATGTTTGTTGACAATTTGCATATTCCCTTCTGTCAGTTACCTGCTCATTTTTTTTTCAATTGTCTTTTTCTTATCAGATCGTAAAAGCTCATTGAAGCTCGTTGAATATTAGTAATTGTTAATCCTTATCCATTTGTTTTGCATAGATTACCTTCTCTCCCCAGATTGTCATTTGCCTTATATTTTTAAAAATTTCAAATAAGTGGAGAGTAGTAGGAAGTTGTGAAAATAAGTTCAGAGAGTCCTATGTAAACTTCACCCAGCTTCTCCCAAAGGTGGCGTCATATATAATTCTGTATAGTATCAGAATTCATTTGTTGGTTGATTTTAGTAAATTTATTATAAATTTCAATATCTGATCAGGTAAGTTCCACCATGCTTTTCCATTATTTTCATGACTATGCTCAAATTTTTATTTTTTTACATTTGAAAAAAATTTTTTTAAAGGAAAAGTGCAGGCAGGGATGAAGGTGAGCCAGAGACAAGCAGGTAGAAAGAGGAGGAAGAAGTATTTTATTTAGTTGCTCATTTTAGTTGTTCCCTATTATATAAAATATATATGTATATACTTATGCCGTATCTATTAGTAATCTATTGCTATGTAATATATTACTCAAACTTACCAGCTCTAAACATGCATATTTATTATTTCCCCATTTCTGCGGGTCAGAATTTGGGCCCAGATTAATTTTGTTCTCTGCTTCAAGATCGCCCACAAGCTTTGATCAAGGTGTTGGCCAATGCTAGCATTTAATCAGTAGACTCCACTGAGGAAGGATCTACTTTTAAGCTCGTTCCCAAGGCTGTTGGCAGGATTCACTGATAGCTCTTCTTATCCATGTGGGTTTTCCAACATGGCAACTTGCTTCATCAAAGTCTCCAAGTGATATGAAAGTTAAAATTCTTTGTAGCATAATATTGTGACATCCTTTTAACATTTCCGTGTTTATGAGACAGAAGCAAGTTACTTAAGGAAGGTATGATTCTGACACAAAATCCAATGTGTGGATTTTCCATTACCGTCGAAGAGTTCTTCCACACCCATTGGGAACCATGCGATTCAACTCAATTCATTTTGACATAATCTACCTGGAGAAAGACTCAGATCTCATGCCTCCAATCCCCTTCAGATACCAATTGCAAATACAGATTATCATCAGTGTCCTTGCTAACCTGCTATAGATTGGAGGTTCCAATGACGCCATCCTTGCTAGAGTGACTCACAGTCGTAAGAAGCTTGTTATAAAAGGATATAATTCAGGAGCAGACAGATGGAAGAGATGCCTAGGAAAAGGTACGTGAGAAGGGGTTTCCCTGTCCTCTGCAAGCATGCTGTGGTCCCAGCACCTCCATGTGTTCACCAACCTAGAAGCTCTTTCTTTGAAGCTTGTCCCTCTGTTTTTTTAAGAAGGCTTTATTACACAGGCATGATTGATTAAACCTTTGGTGATTAGCGATTAAACTCATCTCCAGTGCCTCTCCCCTCCCAGGAAATGGGAAGGGTGGGCTGAAAATTCCAACTCTTTTATCACAAAGTTGGCTCCAGTGGTAACCATTAGGCATTTTCCAAAAGTGCTTATTAGCAACAAAAGAGATATTGATGCTCTCATCAATGGAATTTTCAGGCTCCTAAAGGAGCTCTGTACCAGGAATGGTGACGAAAACAAAACAAATTTTTATTATTATAAACCACATGTCACAGAAGGGATTTTACAGGGCTGTGAATCCCAGGAAATGGGGGAGGGGGGCCGCTTAGAGGGAGCCTGTCACAGCATGGAACCCTAGGTAAAGAGGTTCTGTAGAAACTGACATGACAAATCCCTAACATTGTTCAGTGCGAAAAAGAAGTAGTAAAGCCGTTTATGGCACCATCTATGATGAGAAAAGCCCATGCAAAAAATAGTTCAATTTTTTGTATATGTAGGCATAGAAAATATATGAAATACTCCTGACTCATCACCATGGTTGAATCTTGAATTTTTGATTATCTGTATTGTTTGCGTTTTTAAAAAACATAATATATTCATGTTTTATGTAGTTGAAATAATTTTCAAAGAATAAATAAAATAGACTATTGTGAGTGTAGAAAAGAGATGATGGTGGCCAGAAGTACTGGGGCAATAAGGGGGTTGGAGACAAAGGAAATAGAAGGATTTAGGAGGTAAAAACAAAGAGATTTTCAAGTATCTGATAGAAAAGGAGGATTCCAGGATGATTTAAGATTTTGAACCCAGGTGACTGGGTGGATGAGGGTTTCCATCATTTAATTAGGGAACACTGAAGGAGCTATGGACCTGGGGGGAGCCAGGTTGATGGTAAACATCCAAACTCAGTTTATTTAACAATCCTTTCCATGCTTAACACCTATGAGGTCACTGGTACCTGTTGGTTCTGTATCTGAGTTGATGATAATAGAAAACTGAGACATGACCCTCCACCCAAGTCCTCAACTCTCCTACTTTATTAGCCTCACCATTACCTCCAGGTACAGAGGAAAATGCCAGGAGGGTTATTTAGTATTCCAATGAGAGCTTTGACTATAGACTTTAATGCCATCCCCTGATGAGTTAGGAAGAAGGGCGTGGGCATTAATACACAGAAGCCCTAGAAGGAAAGTGCACACGCATGTGTAAATCAGTAAACTACAAGACCCAGCATGCCTTGCATCTCCCACAGGAAGTGAAGGGAGGACTTCCAGGGGATCTGCAGGGCCTGTTAGTCTTGGATTCCAGGAAGCACACGTGGGTCTCACAATGAACACACACTCCCATCTTCCCTCTTTTCCAGTTGCTTTTGTTTGAAGTCAACATGGGCTTGTGAGACTAGAGCACACTGTTTGCCTGGAGTGGTAAAGCCTAAGTAACCCATTTCCTGTCTCCTTCACCTGCCTCCCACTCTAAATTCCCCTTGGTTCTCTACTTAGGAATAGGCCTAGACCCCTTCCCACTAGTGACCTGGGATCAAAGAGAAAGAAACCAAGATTAGGACTCATAAATACAAGTCCAAAGAGCAAAGACAAACATCAAGTACATACTGGATCTTTTTGTTTCTTTCTTCTTCACGCCAAAACATTAGCCCAACGCCCTGGGCCTATCCTCTCCAGGCCTTGGTTAACAGGATGAATCCTCTTGGATGTGAATGCATGTGTGTATGTGTGTCTGTCTGTGTGCTGAATGTGGGCCTGGAGTAAAGTGATGGTTGGTCGCACTTAGAATTCAAATGCCCCATTCGAAAGTTGATTCTGCTTTACATGGAAGTCAGTATCCACTAGGCTGTGGACACTAAGGATGGTGTGGTCTGGGTCACTCATCACAGGAGACAAATCCTGCCCATACTTTAGTCACCACCATTTCTCCCTGCTACTCAGCTGGGACCAATGACAAGTGACCACTAGATTTAACAAGAGCCTTTAAGAATGCCTCTGTGGCCTTGACCCCAAAAGTTTCTGAAAAAGGTCAGGAAGGAAGTTAATAAATTAACCCCAAGGTCACACTTTTCCCTGGACCTGGCAGCCTCTCTGGGTTAATTATCTCAATGGTGCTTAGTTACTGTCTCCAGTTAGATCTTCCAGAGAGGGTTTAATACAATAAATAAGTCTGAACTCTGCAACACTCGTGACATAAGATTCCCTAGACGCACCACATTTTTCACATGACAACTCTCCCTTTATCAACTTAATCCCTTTTCCCACATCCTAATTAAAGCTTGTTTTCTACTTTTGGACTGAAATACAGTCACTGGGGATCTCCCACAGGTGTCTTCACTGGCTGGGACTTGGATTCTCTTTGGCACACACAGCAGGAAACTCAGCACAAAGTACAAATTAGTATCACCTGGGAGCTCAAAAGTGCCCAACCACCAGGCTTTAACCTAGACACTCAGACTTCATTGGCCTGGGGTAGGGTCCAGGCATTGGGATTTATAAAGTTGTTCAAAATGATTTTAATAGACAGACAGGGTTGTGAATGACTTATCTATGGCTTGAGTGTGTTCTTGGACTAAACTTAGGCTGATCATACATACCATTTTTAATGGGGCAGTATGGTTTATTCATGTTTCCTGACCATCCTGTTATTTTAACATGAATGTCAAATTGTCCCATTTAAAAATAAACCAGAGTCATCTTTAGCGCAGAGCAAAAGGGGTAGTTGAGTTGCCCCAAGCCCAGTCTGTTGCGGGGTCCCCAATGCACTGCCTCTTTTGCCTCATGTTAAATATGGCTGTTGTCAGCAGTGACTGCAGTGGGCCATGGCTACTACTGCTGTTCCCGCCCCCTGTGAGGAAATAGGAGACATGGGAAGAGGATTCTCCACCACCCAATGTGTACCTGTTTCTTCAAAGGGAGGAGAACACCGCAGTGTGGTCAAGCTGCAGGTAAGTACTGTGGGCGTTATTATCTCTGGCACTATGGGGGTGATCTCTAGCACTGTCAGGGTTATCTCTGGCACTGTCGGGGTTATTGGGCATTTCTGGCACTGGGATGGTTAAAGTGGCAGGTGTTTTAGGCAGGACATTTAGAGTGGGCCTTATAGGGGTGCCAAATTTGTTTTGTCTAAGGTGACAAAATTGCTTGCACTGGTCCTGGCTGTATGAAGTCCCATCGGACTACATGTCATTGTGAGTCATTGCCAATGGGCATCACACAGTAATTACTTATTGCTGGTCTGACTGCTCTATTCCTGCTAGGATTGTTCCACCTCCTGCTCCATGCTTAGTCACCAGCGCGTAACCCCATCCTGTTTTTGCTATCCCAATGTCCCGTTTGTCTCAAGGAAATATGGTCAGCCTAACTAAACTACATACAAATCTTCTGAATGGATTTTCTTCAATTCCAACTCTCTCAGTTCTAGCTTTCCTAATCTAATCTGGTAGAACAATGTGGGATGGTAGAAATGCTCCTATTAGGACTAGGTGAAGCATATGAGGCAAGTAGGCTGCAAATCTTAAGGAGGCTCTTACTTTCAGGTACTGGCCCTCCACTTGCAATGACTATGGGAGTGAGTGCCTCCTTAAATCTTGTACTTTATGTACCCACCCTAGTTCTCATAGCACAAGCATCCTCAGTGTGGGTGATATTGCTTCCAGGGGACAAAAATTGGTTCTTGGTTGGAGGAAAAATTTCTTGCTACTTTTATGTATGCAGCATGGATATACTTACAGTAGATAAACAGATACATGTGGCTATTAGAATTTTATGGGGGATGGTGATTAGGAAAAAATATATCTAAAAATGTTCCTTGGGGAAGCAGTAGTAAAAAAAGAAAAGGTAGAGAAACTGCTATAGAACACTGAACCTAAGCACTGTTGAGTACTTGAAATGTAGCTAGTGAGACGAGAAGCTGAATTTTAAATGACATTTAATTTTAATTTCAATACCCACCTAGAGTTGCTCATTTCTACGTTACACAGCGCAGATGGAGAGGCTGGACAAGACAAGTAAGATCATCAGGGGCCCAGCTCAGGTCCAAAGCACAAACATATCATGGAAACAAATGGCATCTCCTTCGCAGTGTAAGGTTAACACGGATTCACTCACATAATCTCTCAGAACTCAACACACATTACTGGGCACCATGGGGGAAAGATAGTAAGCAGAGCAGTGGAAAAGGAAAGATTAAGACTCAACAGGACATATGGGCTATAAAAGTGTAATGAGGATACTGTGTTAGGGGACAGACCTCCCAATTATGTGACTGACTTCACTGAGGGGGGTTTGCAACAAACTCTACCATTTCCTGTGACCAACAAATTTTGCACTTATGAAAGTTACCTTTTTCCATAAAGTTTCCTGGCTTAGTTCTCCCTAAATCCCAATTTTAAACTTGTATCATTTTACTTCCCAGCCTCACCAGGATCCCAGAAGGTGTGCTACACCTGTTTCCTAACTAAAATTTATTGAGTCTGTGCATTCTTTTCCAAAGACGCCTCTCTGTTCCCACAGTTGTTTACACTGGAGACCACCTCCGTCTCCCAGTAAGTGTCCAGTTTAAGGCTACTGTGCTCTTAGGAACCCAGGGGGACAGTATGTCTTCCAACCCTGTTTTTCCTAAGCTTTATAAAAAACAAGAAGAAGGATGTCCCTGGTGGCCTAGCGGTACAGTACACTCCAGGAGCAGTCCTACATACATCCCAAGGCCTGGGCTTCAACGCCTGGGTCCGGGGGGAACAACCAATGTGAACAACTAAACAAAAATAAATGAAGTGCTTCTTCCTCCTCTCTCTTTCTGCCTTCCTACTCATCTTCATTCCTGTCTTCATCTTTCCTTTAAAAAAATGACAAAAAAAAAAAGAAGAATTTATTATCTCAAAAAGTATCTGTGAGTCAGGATTTCAGGATCAGATTAGCTGTGTTGTTCTGGCATGGGGTCCTCCTTGAAGTTGAAATTGAAATTTGAAGGCTAGTCCTAGAACAAGCCTTCCTAAGACATGTCACTTTTGTACATAGGCTGTTTAGAGCTGAGGTCAGTTGAGGCCCTGCAGGCTGCAGGCTCACCAGAATTTTTTTTTTTTTTTACCACTCCCTTAACTACCTAGGAAAATGAAAAGTGGGACTATTTATCAGATTAGGTTTAGGAATAACCTTTTTATGGGAGAAATTTATCTATATGGCAGGGAAAATATCGAATTACAGAGCATCTGGTCTTCATCATGAGTCCCCCTCGTCTCTCCTTCAAGCTGCAGACCCTCTCCCATCCCAGCTTGAAATCATCTACAATTGAGTATTTACACAGTGGAAATCGTCCAACACTTCAAATCAGGGATTGATTTATTGTTTTGTTGATTAGCTGTCTAGACTAATTTTAGTAGTGCAGATTAAACATAAAAGTGTATTGTGTGGTGGTTATTGTGAATAGCACAAAATATTGTGAAACCATGACTGAATTATCATCCTACTTTGGCTACAGATACAAGAGTTCAGCAAAGTTCAGCAAAAACATTCCATGAGAATTAATTGCACAACAAAGAACAAAATCAATGGAGTGAAAAGATAGCCCATGAAAAGGGAAAAATATTTGCAAACCATCTCTCTGATAAGGGGTTAGCCTGTAAAATGGAACCCCTATATCTCAACAGCAAATGAACTACTAGCATGATTTTAAAATGTGCTAACTTCTAGAATAGATGTTTTTCCAAGGAAGATCTGCAAATGAACAATACAAATCATGAGGGAAATGCAAATCTAAGCTACAATGAGGAAAGCTATTGATGCGGGGTGAGTGAGCTGAGACAACCCAATTAGACACAGGGTCCATCTGGAAAGAATCCGTAATGAGACATTTTTGATCAGGGACACAGGGCAAGTTTATTAAGAGTGGTAGCAGCAAGTTTAAACTCCATGAAGGCTGGGAAAGTTACATTGGGAAGGAAATGCACATGTGTGCTTCCCTTCATATGTGTTGCCTGCATTGGTTTTCAGAGGTAAGATGGATTTTTGTATATATACTGGGGGTGGGGTTCCTGCCTTCATGGGTGTATCCAGGGGACTGGAGCTCTTCTGAGAACTGGTGGGGTTACCTGGAGTAAAATGGTGGGAGTAGCTAGGGGTGTGTCCTTTAGACCCACGTTGCTAAGGAAGGTCTTTGCTGTAAGCCCACCCCCACTATACCTGGCTGGGGCCCACCAGCAGACCCTAGGCTTAGCCAGCCATTCTTATCTCCTGTTTCTACTTCTGGTATACCTGCTTTATAGATTTTAAGTTATGTGTCCCCATACCAGCTCTTATTAAAAAAATACAAAGAATTAGCAAGGATGTAGAGAAATTACAACTCTTGTACACTGTTGGTAGGCATGTAAAATGGGTTAGCTGCCGTGGAAAACAGTATAGATAAGTATCTCAAATAATTACACATAGAACTTCCATCTAATCTTGCAATCCCCTTTCTGGGACTTATCCCAAAGAATTTAAATCAGCATCTTGAAGAGGTATTAGCACTTCCATGTTCATTGCAGCAATTCACAAGAGCCAAGATGTGGAAACAAACTGAACATCCATCAGTGGATGAATGGATAAAGAAAAGACAGTATTCGCATACAAGGGGGTATTAGTCAGTCTTAAAAAAGAAGGGAATCCTGCCATATGCAGCAATATGGATGGGCCTAGAAGATATGAGGCTTAGTGAAAGAAACCAGTCACGCAGAGACAAAGACTGCACTGAGCCATTTACAAGAGGTAAATCTATATCAGGTAAATTATGTGAGTAAACTCACAGAAGCATAGAGTAGCCTTGTGGTAGGCAGGAACTGGTGGGAAAGGGGAAACGGAGAGTTTATCAGCAGTGTGAAATGTCTGCTATGCAGCAGGAACAAGTTCTCAAGAGCCCATCATCAACAATACTGTATTTTTAATTTTTAAAAATGACTTTACTCTTTCACATTGCCTTATGCTTTTTAGGATATTGAATTTGAATTTCAGTCTGTGTGCATCTCACACCACACCTGTCACCGGAGTCCCAGCATCTTTTACCACCATCATGTCCCCTCCTTCCTTCTCTTGTCACCCTAACCCCCCACCCCGCCGCTCAAGCCATCCTGCAGCCACGGTTTTGTGTCCTGTGAATTTTGTTGAGATGTGGCTATTTGCTTGCTTTGCTTCTTTATAATCCACAGATGAATGAAACCATCCTGCATTTCTCTTTAACTTTTTGGCTTATTTCACTTAACAAAATCACCTCCAGGTCCATCCAGTTTGTTGCAAAGGGAACAATATCATCTTTTTTAAACAGCTGCATAGAATTCCATTGAGAATCTAGACCCTAGCTCCTTTATCCAGACATCGTTCTGGGCATTTAGGGTGTGTCTATAGTTTGGCTGTTGTGAACTGTGCTGCTGTGAACATGGGGTTACAAATAGCTCTTCCGATGAGAGGTTTTGTGCTCTTCGGGTATGTTCCTGGAAGTGGGATTGCTGGCTTGGATGGTAGACCCATCTTTTTTTATTGAGGAATTTCCATCCTGTTTTCCAAAGAGGTTGCACTAATTTACAATCCCACCAATAATACTGTATTGTACGCTTAAACATCTGTCCAGAAAATGTGTCTCATATTAAGTATTTTGCCATAATAAAATTGAAAAAAATAATCAGTGGGCTACTCGTGATTTACAACAAAGAGTATTTTATATTCTATTATTTGTCATTTGTGTGGTACATGTTCTCTTAAAATGTTAAATTAAAATAACAGTAGTTTATAACATTATTAGTGTGCAGCCTTATAAATCTCCATCTCTATATGCTACACTATGATTGCTAACAAAATCTAGTTTCCAGTCTCCACCAAATGCTTTTCCTCTTTACCTGTTTCACCCCCTTTCCTCTTCTGATAGCCAACACGCTGTTCTTACCGTCTAAATGTTTGTTTTTGTCCTGTTTTATTTCTTTTTCTTCTACATATGAGTGAAATCATAGGCTATTCATCCTGCTGATGCACGTTATTTATATAGTAAAATGTACAGTGAACATGTTTGTGGATATGCATGCATTTTTACCCCCTCCAAGCAGGTTGTTAAAAAAAATTCCCCAGCGCTGCCAAACCTGGCTGTCCAAGCAGGACTCTGGCCAAAAAGAGTGCACCTATGTGGTGTCAGGTCTGTCTTGCCAACCTCAGGTTCCCGCTTCATGAAGGCCCACCCATCCCACGGCGGGAACTGCGCCTTTCCTCCTGGGTCATTGCCCCGTAATGCAGGTTGGTTTGCACGGTGAGGTGCCCTCCAAGGAGCTGCCCACCCACCCCTCTGTCTCCTGTATACACGCACTTCCCTCTGCCAAGTCCCCAGATCTGTGTCTCAGCACAGGAAAGAAGCGAGTCAGGGTGGCTGAGCTGGTGAGCAACTACGTCCTCAGCTTCCTGCTCTTTACCTGGATGTCAAGGTCATTGTACGCAGACAGAACTACAGCTTTTCTTCTCTGAGAAGTGTCTCTTCACCTGTGGCCTCTCATCATCTCCTTTAGAGACGCTTGCTCCACACGTACATTACTGGCCCCCGCCCAGCCGTCTGGGTTATCATCTCTGCAGGCAGAGACTCCAAGGCTATGTGCTTCGCTCACTCATTCCTCTAGCAGAGGCCAGGCACTGTGCCAGGCTCTAGATATGCCAGGGAGCAAGACGCATCAATCCCTGTTAGTATGGAAATCACAGTTCATAAGGAAGCACCGTCTGGAGGGGCTGCGTAAGCGACATAGACCGTCCGCCGGCCACTCGCAGGTGCTGGGGAGGACAGCACAGCCAGGAGGGGCGGGTAGTCGGGATCTAAAGGAGGACCAGGAGCCTTGTGAATACCTGGGGGTGGGCATGGAAAGTGCTCCAGGCAAAGGGGACATCAAATACACAGCCGATACAGTAGCCCTAAGGCAGGTTTTGCTTGGAGGGGCTGGAGAAGCCTGGGAAGAGTCTTACGCACCCGCAGCGGAGAGTTCCTGAGGTGAGTAAAAGCCGCCAACTTCTTCATGGCAAGTCTGCCTTCCTCTGTGCACAGATACCACCAGGCTTCCTCCAGTTCATCTGTTTAGGCAACAAGGGTTTACTGAGCACTTGCAAAGTGCTTGTGATATGACTAACCCCCAAGTCCTTAACTTGGAACCATTTTCCCGCTTCTTTGGCGGCCAGCCATACACCCTCTGATCCCAGCTGGATTTCATTCTTCAGTTTCTCGAGACGGGAGCTTCCAACCATTTCCAAAACTCTCTTCAGTTACTCCTTCTTCTCTGCTGAGAACCACAGCTCTCAAGAGCCCTGAAGTCCCAGAACTCTGTCCCCGCTGCGGGACAAGCTCCTCCAAGTGTTCAGATAGGTCTCTCCCAAGATCCCGGAGCCAGCTTTTCTCAATACCTGTCACCTTGGTAATATGGAGCTGAAGGTTAATCTGACCTGCAGTTGTTACTCTTCTGAAAGATACTGACATACCAAGTCATCTCTAGAAATAATCTCTTTGTCAGAGAAACCTATCTTAAGGCAAAGTTTTGTCGTAGGATTTTTATCCCCTCGTGAAGATTCCCCTCCTTTCTTCTTGATGCCGCAGGCCCCCTTTCTCATTCCTCAGCACAGAATATAAATGTTTGTTCTGTTCCATTTACCTTAGACTTTTCAGCTATGGAAATTCTCCATGCATATGTCATTACATTTGGCCTTTTCTCCTATTTATCCTGTCTGATGTTAATTTGTTTAACTAACCTTAAAGAACCTCAAAGGTGTGGAAGAATTTACCCACATCCTGGCATAGCAAAAGGCTCAGATCCTTCACTGGCCCTCAAGGGGTATTGGGAGATGGCCCCTGGAACACCCGTAAGAGGTCACATGCAGCAGGTCCTTGGGTTGATAGTCTGTGACTCAGAAGAGAGGACAGAAGGGAAATATGGATTCAGGTCACTGTAAGCATTTGTTGAAATGCTTGCCATGTGTTAGGTTGGTGCATCTCAATCTTGACTGCACATTAAAACTTCAAGGAGAACTTTAAAAAAACAAATGCAAGGGTCCCACTCCAGACCAATTAATGCCAAGTCTCCGGGGTTGGGGCCCAGGCATCTCTCTATGTCAAAAGTTCCCCAGATGGCTCTAATATGCAGCCAAGGTCGAGAACCCCTGTGAGAGGCAATGAGCTCGATCAGTGCTTCTCAACCTTGACTGAGCAGCGGAATAACCCAGGGAGCTTTATGAAGTGCTGCTGCCTGGGTCTCATCCAGAGATATTGTTATAATTGGTCTGGGTGCAGCTGGGCCTGGGGAGTTAAAAAGCTCCCCAGGTAATGTAGTCAAGGCTGAGAACCTCTCAGCTAAATGCCGAACATCTAGGAGAAGAAGATTTCAAAGAGGAACCAAAAATCTTTCCCATCTCAGAATCTCACTGTATCAGAGATGCCATCATAGTCAAAAGTTAACCATGGTTCTGGGAAAATTCCAATCACCTTCTCTCTTGGACCTTGCTCTAGCTCAGAAAGCTCAAAATCAAATGGCCTACTTTAATGATCTATCCTGTCCTATCAACTGTTCTACCCAATCAATCCCAAAACACCTGCTTTTTGAAATTTTTCCCCTTCCATCCTCAGTCCTTCCCAAGCAAACTCTCTTCCTACCTGGTCTCAAAGTCAATCTCACAATGACACTCACACCAGTCCTTAAATTATTTGTCTCCTTGACTTTTGGTCACTCTAATTCATGCCCTCCTAAACCATTCACCAAACCCTGTTGAGTTCCTCTCCTAAATATTAGTCCGGTGAGTCTGCTTCTCTTATTCCCACCATCTTCCATTTCAGAGCACCGCCATTAAGCTTGGATGCCATCATAACCTCCCAAATGACTTCTTGGAGTCCAGCCAAGTCCCTCTCTAGTCCAGTCTCTGCAGCTGGAGTGACTTGCCCAAGAGACAGTCATTAAAATTTCAGTTTTTAAAACTTAGGTGTAGTGATATTTACTCTTCTGGTTGCACAGGTACATGAGTTTTAACAGATGGAAGTAATGGTGAAATCATCACCACAATTAGGATACAGAAGAGTTGTGTGATCCCCCAAATGCCATCATGCTGCCATGGCAACCACCGATATACTTTCTGTCCCTATATATTTGCATTTTCTACATTGTCATATAGATGGAGTCACATAGGCGACAGACTTTTAAGTCTGGCTTTTTGCACTTAGCATATTGCATTTGACATTTATTCCAGTTATTGTGTGTATCAGTAGTGTGTTACTTTTTATTGCTGCTTAGTCTTCCATAGTATGGACATATCACAGTTTGTTTAATCATCAGTTGAAGGATGTTTGAGCTGTTTCCAATTTTTTTATTATGATCAAATCTGCTATAAACATTTGTGTGCAGGTTTTTGTGAGAACAGACATTTTCATTCTCTTGGGTAAATATATAAGCATTGCTGGATCATGTGGCAAGTATGTTTTTAATTGTTCGAGAAACTGCCATATTGTCTTCCAAAGTGGCTCTACCATTTTATCTCTCCACCCATAATGCATGAGTGTTGCAGTTGCTCTGTGTCCTTGTCAACACTTATCAGTATCTGTGTTTTTAATCTTAGGTCTTCCAAGAAGTATACAACAGTATCTCATTTGCATCAGTTGTAAATTTGATCATTCTCCTTCCATACTTAAAAAAACTACTTGGACTCAAAATTACTTTTGGATGAAACCCTAATTTCTTAGCCACTTGAGGAGTCCCTACTTACCAATGAACCCCTTACCTACGAGCTGCTATTCTGTCATCATCTTGGCATTTCATGCTCTAACCACATGGAATAACTAGCAACCTTGATGCAACTTACTTTTGCAATTCTTTGAATGCAACTATCTCTGCCTAGAACATTCTCCTTCCTTCCTCCATTTGTTCAATTTCTACTCATGTTCCTGCCCTTGACTTAGAGGTTAATTACTCCAGATATCACTGACCACCTCCTTCTACATGCAGTCTCAGCCCTAATTCCCAAGGAATGCTCCATCCTCCCCTACCTCTCAGCCCCCCTGGACCGCCAGTTCCCCATCAATGACATGAGGCTTCACTTCTGTTTGCAACTGTGGTAGCTTTCAAAACCTACCTATACTTCGCAGCTTTTCTCATCAAGAGATGGAGTTTTTCTCTGCTCCTGGAATACTTAACCCATGTGTGAGGTGTTAACTACGCTCATTTTATAGTAAGGAAGCTGAGCACAAGATCTTATAACTTGTAAGTGATACAATGACTTCAAAGCCAGGAGTTCTGGCTCCACATCCTGCGCCTCCCCCCCAGGCTTTGGGAATCTGAGTGCCGTGGGCAAACCCGTCTGTAGCTTTGCTATCCTGGACCCCTTTCTCATGGGAGACATCAGCTTCCTTCTTCAGGGAAACTGTCTATTCCCCTTCCTACAATGTGGTTTTAATAGGGATTGACAACCACAATACACTTCCTACAATGTGGTTTTAATAGGGATTGACAACCACAATACACTTCCTACAATGTGGTTTTAATAGGGATTGCCAACCACAATACACGCTACTCTTTTGGCTACAGGGCATCAGATCTGAGCCAGAAAATCAGAGCCTTCTTGTGATTTTCGTGAATTAAAACTACGGGAAGGGGGTGTGGCTTGTGGGAGATGTGGGCTTGGCCGCTGCTGATGGCCAGGTGCTCAGCCTCATGGGGGAAATAGACCTGAAATAAGGAAATACCACCCGCCAGGGATTAATGCGTGTGTGTGTGCATGTGTGTGTGTGTGTGTGCGCGCGCGCGCGCGTGTGTGTGTGTGAGACGTTGGGGTTGGGGAGCAGGAGGTGGGCCAGGTGCTGAGCAAGAGCAAGAGACATCCAAGGCCCCAAATTCCTGGTTTTATTGTCCATGAAGACAGCTGCATCCTGGTCTTTTCAAGGTTTAGTTAGTTACTTTGGTCAATAACTGCTTTGCCTCAGTTAGTCGAAACTAGGTCACTTGCAACACTGTAAAGAGCCCTTATTCCACACAAGTCTTAGAGGACTGAATGGATGGGGGAGGATTAGGATACTCCAGGAAACAAAGCCCTCTGATTGTCTCAGAGGTTGAGTTGGGAGAGGGTTTTTTGATGACCCAGGTGAGGGTGTGGCCTGGGTCCCTGGCTCCTCATGAACCGTGGAAGTCCTCAGCCCCAAATCCAACTCGATTGCAAAGGCATTTGGGACTTAGGGGAGACATGAAAATGTGTTCTCCTCTATCAGAAGGGGGGAAAAATGTGTCTAACAGGTTGTGAATAATTCAGATTTAATGACTAGAAAAATGCCTTCCTTTTCTTTTTTCCTTTTATTCTTTTGCCTGCCTGATGCCTAGGCAGCAGGTTTTGTAGATATTTTTGTTCTAAAAATTCTGCTTGATAAATAGTGAACCAAGTCCCAGCATTCAGCATTTTGGAGAGGAAAGTCAGAGTGTTTCCGGCATGGAAGGGAAGGGACAGCAGGTGCCCCTCCCCAGGGTCTTCCTAACACTGCTAGGCTTGGTCCCCACTGCGGGAGCCTCTGAGAGTGTGGCCTATAAACTAGAAGGTGCAGATGGGCACCATTACAATTTTGTGGCATCTCATCTTGCACGGGGCCTCGTCACTGCTCAGCAATCCTATTACACGCTGACTGCCATCCATTTCAAACCTCATTACTCACTTGGGGCCCTCAGTACTCATGATCCCATCCCCACTCTCCCTCATCTCCGGGAGATGAATTTTTAAAATCACAGATTATGGAGTTATAATTCATCTACCACCAAATTCACCCCTTTAATGCAGGCCATTCAGCATGTTTTTTACAATATTCAAAGTGGCACAACCATCACCTCAAATCTATGTGATGCCAGAAAGAACCCTGTTCCCTTAGCAATTGCTCCCCTGCCCCTCTCCCCACAATTCCTGGCAACCAGTAATTTATTTCTTCTATCTGCTGTCTCAAGAGAATTTGCCTATTTCAACACTTTGTAGACATGGAATCATACAAGAGCTGGTCTTTGTGTGTCTGGTTTCTTTTACTAACATGGCATTCCCAAAGTTTATTCATGTTATAGTTGGAGTAGTGCTTCATTTTTTTAATGACTAAATAATATTTCTGTTTATGGATACGTATTTGTTTTTCCTGATTCATCAGGAGAGGGCCACGTAGGTTGTTTCCAACTCTAGGCTATTATAAATAATGCCGCCATATATACATTTGTATACAAATTTTTATGTGGACTTAGTTCCAATATGGCTATAAAAGTACAACTGCTAGATAACTTTCTGTGAAACTGCCAGATTTTTCCAAAATGATTACACCATTTGACAATCCTACCAGCAATGAATAAAGGTTCCCATTTCTCCACATCTTTGCTAACACTTGTGATGCCTTCTGTCTTTTATAATTTGGATATCCTAGTAAATGTTAGATATCATCTCATTGTGGTTTTGATTTATATTTCCCTCATGACTAATCAATCTTTTTCTAGCCTTTGTCTTTTACCCAGTGAAAAATTAGGTTATTTTTTAATCATTAAGTTGTAATAGTTTTTTATATAGTCTGAATTCAAGACTTCAGATAGATGATTTCTAAATATTTCCCCCATTCTGTGGGTTGTCTTCTTGCTTTCTTTTATTTTTTGTTAATTATTAAGCAAAACCCAAACCAAGCAAAAATAGGGATAAGGGTTTGATAGGGATTGTGCTGTATCTGTAGATCAATTTGGAGAATATTGCCATCATAACAATATTAATTCTTCTAATCCATGAAGATAGAATGTTTTCCCATTTATGTAAGTCTTTAATTATCTAAGCAATATTCTGTAGTAGTCAGTTACAAGTCTTGCACTTCTCTGTTCGAATTTATTACTGTGTACTTGATTCTTTTTGATGCTATTATAAAGTTGAATGGTTTCCTTAATTTCATTTTTGGATTGTGTGTTGCTACTCTGTAGAAATAGGATTGATTTTTTATATTCCTTTTATATTCTGCAATGCTGAATTTGTTCATTAGTTCTAAGAGTTTTTGTATATCCCTGTGAATTTTCTAGACACAAGATCATGTCATCAGCAAATAGAGTAGTTGGCACTTCTTCCTTTCCAATCTGGCTTCCATTATTTCTTCTTGTTGTCTAATTGTTTTAGAATGATTTATTACATAGAGTTTCTAAGGCATTTCATAGGCTTTGGAATTAGTCAGATCTGATTATAATTTTTTTTTTTAAAGGAAAGGTGCAGGCAGCAATGAAGGTGAGCAGAGACAGGCAGGAGGAAGGAAGAGGAAGAAGCACTTTATTTATTGAATTTAGTTGCTCATCTTGGTTGTTCCCCACTGGCCCCGGAATCCAACCTGGGACCTTGGGATGGATGTGGCTGCGTCCAACCAGTACTCCACCAGAGCGCACCTGATCTGGTCACACATTCTGACTTCACTTCTCCACTCACTGTGTCATTATAGGCTGGGATAGTATCTTCACTTCTTGGAACTTCGATATTTCACTTGTAAAACACAGCTTGTGGAATTTAAACATCATTTTATTTTTTTTGCATGAATGTATCAGTTACAGAGAATAAAATGTGCAGCTGCTAACTGTTCAATTTGATGAGCTTTGGCTAATGTACGCATCTGTGTCACCACCATCACAAAACAAGATCTGAAGCCTTTCCATCATCCCAGAAAAACTTCTTCCATCACCAGAGATTCGGTTAGCCATTCTCAGACTGCATCTAAGTACAAGCAGATCATCTGTTTCTTTTGCAACCACCTCCTTTTTTTAACACGATGGGCTGGAGCTGTGTATTCATGTGTCTGTGGTTTATTCCTTTCTAGTGTGGCATATCATTCTGTTGTCTGGATATATTGCAAATCGTTACTCATCCTCAGCCTGATGGACCTTCTGAATGATTCCCTCTTTGGGACTATTACAGAGAAGCTTGCTATAAACATTTGTGTGCCACGTCCTCTGGTAGACGAATGTTTTCATTTGTCATGGGTAAGTACATAGCCATACAACAGCTTAAAAGAAATGTCCAAATAGTTCAAAATGGCCGCACACTGCGCATTCTCAGAGCCAAGTATGTGAGTTCCGGTGGGGCCAGAGTGTGTTGGCATCTGGAGTTGTCGGTGTTTTAAAAATTATTTTAGCCATTCTAATAGATTTGAAATGGTCTGTCTTTGTAGTTTTCATGCTGAGTGCCCTGATGACTAATGATGCTACTCACAGCCCCTGTGCTTGTTGGTCCCCTGGATCTGTCCATTTGTGAATTGTGTTCCTGGCCTTTGCTCATTTTAGAAGGTGCGTTGATTTTTCTTGTTAGTTTATATAAGGTCTTCATATATTTTCAACACCATCCTGTGGATATATGTCCTCTGTTTTCATTTCCCAGTCTGTGTGTAAGGGTTGTTTAGAGATTCAGGCGAGGATTCGTACATTAAGAACAGTGGCTGGCATGTAGTAATTATTCCAAATAGAGAACGGAGGCTCTCGGGATGGTCTCCCTCAATTCCCTGCCAACTCTAAAACTGAGCTGCCTCTCCACCCATTCTTCGGGTTTCCGGCCCTGTTTTAGAGGAAGAGAAGAGTCTCTCATTCTAATCCACCTCAGCAGAGACCTTGCTCTAGCAAGGATATTGTCTGATAACTTTAGCCTGTGTTTTTAACTTCTACTCATACATATTCAAAACCTAAGATTTCTTCCATAAAGACAGGTGGGAGGAAGATAAGGGACAATGATTTTAGGTGCCTCTTTTCTTCCCTTCCAGGAAGCTGTAGAATTTCCTCTTCGTTCTTGATGCTAACCTTCTTCACCACCATCACCTGAGGATGGAATTCCTTAAATTCATGGTTCTTATCTGTGCTGTTACCTAGTGAACCCCTCACTGTTTACCATAATGGTGGGCGTAACAGTTCTGTCTCCCCAGTTCCCCAGGTGGACCAGTTCTGCTGCCCCTACCCTTCCCTGCTGAGCTGGCTGATTCTGAGCCAGTCCCTCCTCCCACATTCCTACCTTCTCTGGGGATTTTTCCTGCAGGTTTTGAGGGGATGATTTCCTCCAGTTTTATTATCTTTCATTTATATTTGGCTTCCCCACTTTCAGCCTTGACTTATGTTTCTGACCATTGGAAGACACTTTCTTAATTTCCCATCTTGTTATGGATTTGTTACATGGGTTTGGAGGTAAGACAGATAAGTGTACTTACACTCAATTTGTCTTGTGAGTCTGTCTCTACATGCTATTGATATACTGAGTACAAAGCAGGGTATTAGTTCATTGCAGGTAGTCAGTAAGTTATTCACAGAATGAATCAAGGGACTGGTGGGTGGCAGAGAAGTTTCCAGAAACTGTAATGTAATCCTACTCCTGACCACTGTAATGTAGTGGGATATGTGCTGTAGAAAGAGATGGACTGACTAGGAGAGTTTGCAAGGTATTCATCTTTTTTTTTTTTTTTTTTTAAAGGAAAGGTACAGGCAGGAGTGAAGGTGAACAGAAGCAGGCAAGTAGGAAGAAAGAGAGGAAGAAACATTTTATTTATTTTTATTTAGTCTTTCATCTTGGTTGTTTTCCCCTGGTCCTGGGACATGAACCCGGGCCCTGAGGATGTAAGTGGACTGTGCTGGCTGGCGGAGGCGGGCACAACTGCTCCCCCACCAGGGCATGCAGTTATCCACCTTTTTAGACTCACTTGGTCTGTTCGTAAAATGGTCAGGATAATGCATCCCACCTTGTGAGACTGGCAGGTGAATAAATGCAATAATACACATGAAGTGTTTAGACTAGCCCCTGGTATTAATCAATAAAGATGAAATGTGTTATAAATTAACAACAAAATCTGTCGGATTCCAAAATCTTTTCGAGTCAGATGATCTATGCTCCTTGTACTCTTACCCACAGACCCATCTCTCAATCTGTTTCCTCATCCTCCTTCACCTCCTTCCTCTGGACACCCATCCCTGTCCCCTCCGCATCCATGTGCAGTCTCTCCCTTCCAAGCCACAAAGAAACTGGCTACACAGTCTTCCCTTTAATGGGCCTTAATAAAAACCCTTAACCAAGCCTGTCATCACTGTCAGTAGGAGGTGAGTAAGCAGTTAGCATTCCTTAGTTAATGGACCAGTATGTCTCTGGGGGTGCCAGTACCAATTAGGAGATGGAAATACAGTTTTAATTTTGTTTCCTCATAGAGTACACTGTATGCTGAAGTGCTGTCTCTCCAAGGCACTACACAGCTGCATTTCAGAGCACCTTTATCTAGGGTGACACTGGACCTGTGACATACAGGTAGACATCTTTTAGGTCAGACTTTTGAAATACAAGTACTTCTTGTGCTCAAAGAGTGGCCACAGGGCCTGTCTGGACTCTAGTGTTGGAAAGCATGTAGGTGTGATTCTAGAGGGTGTGATTGATTGATGCATTTCTGGCCATTAAGAAAGCATCATGTATGAAGAGATACCTAGGAATGGAGATGATATATTTCTGGCTGGATCCAAGAAAGAGCTTATTCATTTGATAACTCATCTATTGAGTACCTACTATGTGCCAGCCACTCTTCTAAGTGCAGGAAATAAAACAGAACCAAATCTCTCCTCTCATGGACTCATGTTCCAGTTTAAGGATCATCAAGGGCCAAGGAACCAGAGGAGAAAGAGTTTGATTGGAGGTGAAACGCTTTTGGAGACTGATACGGCCACAGCAGAGCTTAAAATCTAGAGGGCAGTATGCAGATGTATGAGTAGAAAACTAACTGGCAAAACTTGAGACTTCTAAGAGCAAAGATCCCAAAGAGCAAGCACCCCACCTTAGCAACTTGGGTCTGGGACACACCCCTAGATATTCACACCATGTTTTGCTTCAGATAACCTGGACGCACCCACAAGGGAAGAAACCTGCCCCTTATATATATCCAGGAATCTGTGTTGCCTGAGTGAGAGGCAGGCAGCACAGGTTGTACACACGCGTGCATTCCCTGGATGTCACTTTACCAGCCCGCAGGGAGCTTCAACTCGCTGTTTCTGCTTTTAATAAACTTGCTGTGTGATCCTGACCAGACAGCTCCAAGAATTCTTTCTGGATGGACCCAGCATCTCATCAGTGTGTCTCACTCACCTTAACTCGCCTTAGAGATGAATGATGAACATGATTAAAATTCTTGAAGGTAGAATTGCAGGTACAGGTGAAAGATCTTGGCCCCCTGATCTTGGCTGGGATGATGAGGGGAGAAATCCTAAGCGTTCATTCTTAGGGAGCTGGTAGTAAGAAGTACTGGAAGATTCTCCCAGTTCTTGAGCAGGGCTGGGTAGAGCTGGAGGTGAACAAGAGGACTTGTCACCTCATTTGGGGACTGAAATAGATTCTGGAAGGATATACACTACAGGCGAGTGGGTGGGCACTTCTGAACTCACAAGCAGACAGCCTTGCTGGGGTATCGGTGGTTAGAAAATTCGGTAAGTTGAGGCAGAGAATAATGCATTGCTTATGGGCAAGTGTGTTAAAAGCAAACAGACCTGGGTTGGGAGTCTGCCACCTACTGAGTGTGTGACCTTGAGAAAGTCTTCTACTTTCCCCTCAGTCTCCTCATCTTCAAAATGGAGACAAGGCTGCCACTTGTGTGGATTTAGCAGGCCGATACACACATATTAACATACGCCTTCCATGCTTATCCTGTTTGTGGGATTGTCTCTCCATGGGCTGATTCACAGACAGGCCTGGAGGGGCACCGGGGAGAGACTGCCTTGTTCTCCTCAGACCATCGCAACCATTGTCCCTGGAGGCAGCTCCTCAGACGTCCAGGGTTGTGAGCGTCCACTCCAGCCAGACGGGGACTCCCGGTTGCCTCCCTGTGTCCTTGCACTTAGAGGCCTCTTTTCACTTTGTTTTAAAATATTTCCCAAAGCTCTAATTGCTACACTTCCTCAAATGTTTTTAATACAGGCAATCAGTGACTACTGCAATTAGGAGGGCCTAATTACCATCGGCGTTCTTTCTCTTCTCTCAGAAACCACCACTGGGACAGTCACAAATAAACCTTAATGAAGACCAAGGATCTTTCTCCAGTCTACAGCCATTTGTAATCATGATATGTTATTGTCAGAGCCAACAGGCAGAGGGCTTCTCAGAAGAACTGCTGAATATTCAGCAGCAACTGCCGGAGGAGATGTGCTGGGACTTGGGAGGAGGTGAGCAGCGGGCCTGGGGCTGGGGTCCGTGGCCCATCAGGTGCCCGAGCAGGCTTGCTCTCCATCTGTTGGTGAGCTTTACCTTATTTATGTGGCTGATAAAGTCTAGAAGGATAGGTCTCCCTCTCCTGGTCCAGAACAGGTCTTCCTAAGACCTATCACTTTGGCACATGGATTATTTTGAGCTGAGCGCAGTCAGTTGAGGCTGTGTAGACTCATGAGAAACTTTTTTTTTTCAAGAAGCACTTTATTTTATTTAGTTGCTCATCCTGGTTGTTCCTGCCAGCTCCAGGACACGAACCTGGGACCTTGGGATGCATGTAGACTGCGCCCCACCCCTACTCCACCTCATGGGAAACTTTTATTACTCCCTTCACTACCTAGAGGAATGAAAATTGTGGGTGTTGCCCAGAATTAGGGTTTCCTCTCTACATGGCTGGGTAAACATTTAAATACAGAGCATCTGGTATACATTACATGAGTTCTTCTCTATCCTTGAAGCTCCAGGGACACATTCCATGCCTTAGCTGGGGATGTGTCTCCCCACTTAACCCTACTGGTTTTGGAATCCACATCTATGTGGAGTCCCCATATGTATGTAATTAAATGTATTCTTTTCTCCTATGAATCTGTCTGATGTTAATTTGTTCACTGGACCAGATTGCAAAGAATCCAGGAGGGCAGGGAGAAATTTCCTCTCTCCCCTACAATCTCTCAAGCGACTCTTTAACAAAAGTTATTGAGATGCAGCATATGCATGGTAATGCACAAAAATTCTAAGTATGGAACACCCTGGTGGTTCAGGTGCTAAGCTGGCGACTGGGGTATAGTTCATGTAACAACCAAAAATAAATAAATGCATGAGGATGCTTCCTCCTCCCCTCTCCTCTCCTCCCTCCTTCCCTTCCCTCACTTCCTTCCTTCCTTCCTTCTTGGCTTCTTTCCAAATGCTTTTCCCTCCTCTCCCTTCCTCTCTAAAAATAAAAACTGAAGTATAAGATTTGATGAATTTTTGAATATACATAGAATCCATGCAGGCATCACCCCGGGGGGTGTGGGGAGAGGGTGATTCTCTTTTCTAGCTTCTTCTAAGCTAGCAAGTTATCAAATTAACATCAGACAGATTGATAAGAGGAAAGGCCAAACAAGTTTAATAATTGATGTATACCTCCTGTACTCTTGGGAGAAACCCAGTTAAACAGAGTACTCCACCAATTGAGTTGTTACCACTTTAAATAATTTCATTTAAAGACAAAGGATGTTGGAATGAACAGGAACATTGTTACATTGCGGTGGAGGTGGAGGGTGGTTGGGACCCTTGACTTTGTCAGAGAAAGAGTTCAACAGCCTCCAATAAGCATAAGATATATACGATATGTTTATTTGAAAACAAGAGTAAGAGAAAGGAAAGGTACTCTTTAGAGGAAGAATGGGCAGCTGACAGAAGCTTCCCTGGATTGGGAAGGGAGAAGTGGGCGGGGAAGGGAGCTGGCCCATGCAGGGGGCATGGGGCACGGGGCAGGGGGCATGGGGCATGGGGGAGGACAGCTGATGGGTAGAGCCCAGGCTGCTTCCTTAGCAGCCACAGACTGAAACTTTTAAACTGTTCTTTAGCCACTTGAGGACCCTGGAAGGGAGGGGACCTTCTGCACACTCAGTGATTGATGGTGACTGTGACCTGGAGTCTCAAGAGCTGCACTTGTTTTCTGAGACTTTGTTGTTGTCCCTAAAATGCCTGGAAAAAGCTGAAGCCACAAGTTACTTCTTCTGCCTCCCTTTTCCCCACTTTGCTTGGAGATGTGAAACTGCAAAGGGGCTCTAAGAGGAAAGTGTTCAAGGCTACGTTGTGGGGTTGTGTTGGATAAAATCCCCAGCCTGAGTTACAGGTATCTGTGCCCCTACCCCATCCCCCAAGGCTGAAGGCCAGGAGGGTCCAGTGTTGCTTTAATGATAGATAATATGAGGGGGAAGGGCTAGAGAAGACAGTCTGTAAAAGTAGTTATTTTCTGCAGTGGCACATTTAGGGGAGATGGCAAAGTAAGGTGACTAGAATAGAGGCATTGTTTATAGTGTAATTAAAAATTCCCTGAAGCCAGTGGTCCTAACCAGGAGGGGGTGGGTCTTCTTGCTCCTGGGTCTTATTTTACCCCATCAGTTAGAGGAGGTTACCAGGAAAGGCATAGCAAACAAAGGCACGATTGTTATGTAAATTGAAAATGTAGCATGCAAATTATATAATATGGAAATGTACATTTCAGTTGACAGATAGGGCTTCCCAAGATGTCTAGCACAGGCCTTCCTGGAATGTGTCACTTTGGCACATGATTTATTTTCAGCTAAGGTCAATCAAGGCCCTGGAGTCTCACAAGAAACTTTTAGCACTCTCTTAACTATAAGAATGTAAACTGGAAGTATTACCCAAAATTAGGATTTTTACCAGAAATAAACTTTGTATCAGAGAAACCTATGTACATGGCAGGACAAATATCTAATGACAGGGGATCTGGGCTTCGTCCTAGGAGTCACTCTCCTTGTCTTGTGAATCCCCCTCCTCCTTGAAGTGTTAGGTCCTTATTCGATTCCTTAACTCAACATATAAACCCTCGTTTTGTCACTTTGACTTTAGAATTCACTCCCATGTAAATGTTCCTTGTGGATGTCATTACATTTGTTCTTTTCTCCTTCTCATCTCTCTGGTGGGAATTTGATTTCTGGATCAGGCTGAGAAGAGTTCAGACATTTTCTCTCTAACACTGCACAAGCTTTTCCATAGATAAACGTTAAAGAGATTTAGTCTTCTCAGTAAGAATTAAAGAGATGAAGTCTTCTAGATAAAAGGAGGGAGACACTTTCACAAAAGGAGACTTCACTTCATGTGTGAAAATGTATTTTACCAAGGGGCAGCCAGCTTTGAGAGCTCCCCATATGGAATCATACTTATGCCAAAGAGACTGTTTTGGGAGGGCCAGTTTTGTCCCTTCTCATAGCGAAACCTGAACGCTGGTCCTTCAGCTGCAGGAATGAGACCAAAAGGGCTGGTGCAGAATCCCATTGAAGGTGGTTGGCTCTTCCCAGCTTCTGCCTCTATGAATTCATAGCCAAGCAACAGGTGGTGGTCTGCTTTCACTGTGGGTCAGCAGTTTTGAAGGATCTGAAAAGGGGATGACTTAAGGGTAAGTCATTTGTGGTGAAACTTTTGGATTGGTTCTAAAGTTCATTTGTCTGCCTCTGATTAGCAGGCCAAGTCTTCAGACAGAAGGCTACCATGTGGCGATCTGCTGTCACCATCACATAATCTCTTGTTTTCTCTTAGTCATCAGTCACCAAATGGCTGAGTCAATCTGTTGAATTTTCACCCAAATGTCTCAAATTGACTGAGACAAAATGGAGCCTATTTGACTCAAAGCAAGTTCTACCTTTCTTATCACCTTGAAAAACTAGAAGGAAGTCCTAAGTAAAGCTCACTCTCTCCAGCAGCAGAAAAAGCAGAGGAGAAATATTTTTATATTCAGCAGACACTTGAGGTGGCTTATTTTGCAACACAGTTCAGACTGGGAAATGGGACCTTTATTATTGGATGAGTTGGGGGTGGCCTTCAGCCTGAAGAAGGAGTATATGGAGAGTTAACCTAAAAATTCAGGAGGCCATTAAAAAGGCAAGGCATGTTTATTTAGGATCCAATAATTGTAATTCAGGGTACATAGACTCAAATAGAAAACCTAACATGTACCCCAAGGAGGGACAAAGGATTGAAGGATTTTAGGGGAGGAAAGAGGGAGATAGTAGGTGGTTAAAGAAAAGAGTCGATGAGTGCTACCAAGCTTAAACTATTCTTTGCTATACATAATTGACTACTGATTGACTAGAAAAAATGAAAAGCAATCTGAGTGATTCTCTCCTCTGGGTAAAAGTGTAATCATCAGTTCTTGTGACCTGGCTAACTTCTCAACCAGTGGTTTGATCAATAGTTTCTATTGCAATTACTTTTGACCCATCCTTAAGGTCTTTGACCTAGTCAAAAAAAGATAGGTAAGGCAATTTTTCTGTAGTGGCTCATAGCTCCATTTTAAAAATGGCTTCACAGATGTCAACTTTCACAGGAATATTGGACAAATTTCAAGGGGAGACGCATAGTAGTAAAATATAGCATTATAATTAATGTAAAAGATATAATCTAATTATAAAATTAAGGAGAATATTAATGGACAAAGGAGAGGAATGTTTTCTTAAGATTTAAGCATTTGTGCTTGGTCTGAAAAACACACATTGGCTTTCCTCTCCCAGTCCAGTTTACACATTAGCCACTTATTTCCCATTGGCAAGTGAAAGACTTAATTCTATCCGATTGAAAGGGAGCAAAAGGGGTGAAGCCTGTGGGGCAAAGTCTCTGCCAGGTGACTGAAGTCCTAACACTCCCAAAACTGCCTCTAAAGACAACCTTGGTTGATGTAGCAGATGGTACAGGGGAGTGTCAAAAATCCCAGTCCCTCTGAGGTTCTTCTGAGGCTGGTTGAGCAAGCAAATTAACACCAGGCAGATTAGTAAGTGCAATAGACCAGATTTAATTACATATGGAATTGACATGGTTGTACATTCTGTGGCAAATTGAACAGACCACAAGTTTATATCCTGAAGGGCCTTGGACATCATGGAGAAAGGAGGGGTCTCACCTAAGAAGATGAATTCCTATAACAAAATTTTACCTTTAGGTGTTTGTCCTACCTTAAGTTTCTCTGATGGAAAGGTATTTCCGGAGATGACCCTGTATCTAGGTAATATTTATTCTTGAAGCTCGTGGTAACAATTTCTTTCAAGATCTGTACGGCTTTGCTTGATCTTAGTTCTATAACCCAAGATGACGGATATTGGGGAAGGCTTGTTCTGGACAACTTGGAAAAAGTCTGTCTGCACATTTTTTGGAAACTGATGCTACAGTTCCATGATGGAAATTAGAGTTATTTTCTCTGCTCCAACTGGAGAGGTAAGAGAAGGTCATGTTATCATTTTTGGGTCTTGTATTGTGAAGCTCTGGAACCCCTGGAGGAAATGGAGCTCTGTGTTTTGGGAAGGGAAGTAGTCTTTAAGGAGGAAGTTAGGAGATACTTCCAGGTCACTATCGGACCTCCTAGGGACAACCCAGAGCCACCTTGAGTGTGTGGATCAACTCCTTATCTTTTAAGAGTGAAAGAAGACCTTTTAAGAGCTGAAAGTTGATGAGTAACTCTTGTATGAAAATATGGGATATTTAAAAAGACCGAATGTCCTGGATGCTTGGTACCTTGGCCTGGTTGTTGGGGTCTCTGAGTGGAAGAGCTGAGAACATTCTCAGTACAGATGGGGCAGGCTTTCCCTTGGAACTATCATGACTTGAAGGCTTGCTCTGACTTGTGCTTCTTGACAATTGAGGCTATTCTACACTGAATGTATATCCCTGTGTGCCTTCAAGAGGCCAGGCAATAATTGGTCGGTGGAAGACCAAGGAATGGTGATTCTGAGTTCCATACTCATTTCCTCTCTGACCTTTCTAAATAAGGTCAGATATGCAAGACCAGTAATCATGCCCTATCTCCCGGTTGCCACTTACGATGTGCTACAAAACCCATCTTGCCCTGATCTTTCCTGATCTTTTCCTTATTTTCCTCCTCATTCTGATGTCTGCTGATGTTCCTGTAGAGGATCAGAGATCAGCTATCCCCCAAATATGTCTTATTTAGTAGAAGTAGTATTTCCTACATGGAGCTCCATAGAGTGGGTGAAGGTGGCCATTTTGCAAGAGATGTTGGCATGTATCAAGGAAACTCTCTGTATCTTCCTCAATATCTAGGAAGACCCCATCTCTTTAATTTATCAGTGGAGACAGCTGCATAAAGTCCATGCCCTTGTTTTCTGAGACTTCACATGGCTACCCTCCCCAATGCCACCAACAACAGCCTTTGTCTGAGAAAGAAGGAATCTAGCCAAGTAGTAAGTTACTCAGACTTTCTAGGTTTCATTCATGTATATGGTACAGGAGGTATACATCTAATTATTCAACTTTTTTTGTTTGTTTTTCTCTTGTTAATCTGTCTGATGCTTATTTGATTGTTTTCCAGCCTAGGAGAACACAGAGGTATATGGGAAGACTTCCCCCTGTACCCTGACACTACAAATGTCCTTTCCTTAAAATCTGCTAACCCTGTCTGACAAGTCAGAAAGCCCCAGCTACCCAAGTGTCTCTAGAATCTGGGGAGGTTTCTTCACAAAGGGTGAGTGAGAAGAGAACCTCGACTCTTGAGCCCTCAGTTTCTTCTAATGCATTGCAAGAAAGAATTCAAGGAGAGTCAGCAATGGGTACAGGAATAGAAAGGTTTATTAGAAAAGATAAGAACAAATCCGCAAGTTATCTGTATGGTAGATTCAGAGGTGGATGGCCAGAGCCCAGGGGTGAAAGAATTCATGAGCAAACAAATGATAGAAAGTGATGGATTTATTCACGCTCCAAGAAAGGAGAGGGGGACCTAGACTCTACAAGTTTAGTCAGCTCCAAATTGTCCAGGGATAGGATTTACACGGGCCTATGAGGCTGGGTGAGTGTGACAGGTGTGGTAAGATGCAAGGTTGCACACAGGTTGGGTTCTTTGGGAGACAGGGTGTTTTTCAGCTTCCAAGGGGCTCAGGGTCTGGGATTCCCTCTTCCCAGTCAGCTTGGATGGGTCTTGCATGGTTGGGAGGCAAAATATTCTTCAGTTTCCCAGGCAGCTTGGGGTTTTGCTGTGAGTGTGGGTTCCAGCTACTTGGGACTCTTGCTGCTGGCATTTTCCATTGACCTAAGACTCGAGACAATACATTGGATAGAATTGTTGTTTGTTCAGTCTCCCTTACATTATCGATAACTTGAGTTGATAAAAAGGCTTTGAAAGGTTTTTTCTGAGCTCTGCGAGAAAAGAAAGTCAATTAGACAAAAAGTCGAATAGCCAGGGCTTTATTGGGGTTTGCGCACCTGGGCGAGGGTCTCCGGTCCGCAGAACGAGGGCCAGGGAAGTCGCACCCGAACAAAGGGAAGCGCGCTCTTTAAGCAAAAGAATTTCGCGGGCTTCATACGTCGCGATTGGGGATTGGTCCTGTGATTCCAGGTGTGGTTTCGTCAGCTTCCTTTTTCCCGGGTATGGCCGCCATTTTGTCCTAATGGGCCAGCCTAACAGGCTTTTTTGCACAATATCAAATCTTGTTCCCTGTGTTGGGCAGTTGGTGAACCAGTGGAAAGGACCTTGGCACTTTTAGTTTGAGGTCACTCAAGGTCAGTGCTGAAGGCTTTTCAGGCACCATGTTGGTTCTGTTGGGTGTAGACTGGTTGTTGGAAAAGCTATTTTTCACCTATTTTCAGTGGACCATCGCCTTTTCTACACCTGTGTAACCTTCCTCACAAGCTGCCAAACCTGCATTCTCAGACATCCTCTATTCTTTAATGCTGATGGAGACAGATGAGTTTTGGTCTCCATGTCTCCTGGTTTCTCAAGGTGGTAAAGAGAAAAAGTCCTGGTCCCATGGGTGAGGGGTGTAAGAAAGAGAAGATATTTTTCCAATTCATCTGTGACTTGCTTTCTCCTCTAGTAATGGAAAGCAGACAGTATTTGCTTCCCTGAAGATTTTCTTCCTAATCAAAGACACCCCCACCCCAAATTTGACCTCAGAAAGTTTTATAGGCTGATAAAAAATGAAATTCACCCAAAATAAGCTTAGAAATAAAATTGGTTCTATTTAACAATTCATGAACTCGACAGCATTCCATCTAGCAAGTAAAATGGTACTACAAGGAGTTGTCCAAGATGGAAGGTTTTTGTAGTCAGAAAGGAGGATGGGACAAGAAAAGAAAGATTATTTTAGGCAAAGCCACCTTCTTAGTGGAAGGCGGTGGTGGTGGTGGTGTCTTATCATGCAGATGATCTCACTGCTGCTGGCCTGGAGGTTCCAGAGTCATAACACAATGGTGTTAGGCTGGCCCAGAAGGACAAAATGGCTGTACCCGGGAAAAAGGCGGCTGACGTCAAACTGAGGAATCTAAACCACACCTGGAATCACAGGACCAATCCCCAACCGCCACGCATGAAGCCAGCGAAATTTTTTTGCTTAAAGAGCATGCTTCCCTTTGTTCGGGCGCAACTTCCCGGGCCCCGGTTCTGCTGACCGGAGAACCTCGCCCGGGTGCGCAAACCCCAATAAAGCCCTGGCTATTCGACTTTTTGTTTGATTGGCTTTCTTTCCTCGCAGAGCCCAGAGAAAAAAAACCTTTCACATTGGTTTTACATTTCCCCTTTGAGGACAGGCTGTAACTGCATAAGGTTAGGTACTAAGTCTTACAGGGGCTTGACAGGAGCTATTCCATTTTGGGCCTGTTCCTTTGTTTTAACAAGAGCAAATCTGCAAAAAAAAAAAAATAAGTAGATGTGGGTTCAAGCTTGTTTTTTGTTATTTGGGAGAAATATAAGATTTATCGCTGTACTTACTCCCATTCAATGTTGTGAAATGTTAAAAATCTGGTAGAGTTAATATTAACATAATTATTGAGAAATATAAAAATGTTAACATTTCAGAGGCCTGGTGCTACCTTGGCCTACTATTAATCATGAGGAAGCTTAATATTCAAACAGAATTGGAATGAACCAGGCTGCTTTAAATGCCTTCTTTTGCGTTCAAAGAGGATATTATCTTCACAAGAGTGGAATGGTCTTATTTGCATAATGTCTTTCCCTTTGTTCCTTCTTTGGGCCCAACTAATTGCTTTAGAATATTTGACCTCTGATATTTCCCCTATCTTTCTTGCCAATAATGATTTATTTGTATGCCTCTTTCTTCTTGATATGTAAAATGTAGGTAAGCTGAGACATTGCAAAGCCCAAGATGTCAAGCAAATCCTTCACAGCTGGGGGCGGACTTATTAAAACTGCGTGGTGGCTCAGGGTTGGGAGAAAGAAGTCAGCTCCCTGGGTTCCCTGGTACATGGATGTGTCTCACTATGTGATGAGAGGACATGGGTTTGAAGGAAGGGCTGAGTTTTAGAAGCTATCCTTTGTTCCTCTAAAAACTCAGGAGGCATTTCATAGGCAAAGCATTTCATTTGGGATCAAAGCATTCACAATGCAGGGAGCACAGATTTAGGTAGAAACCTCGCAAAGAGGGACAAAAGTCAGGGGTTTTCTTAATAGAGAAAAAAAGGATGAGGTAATGGCTAGGTGAAGGCAGGGGGGAGGAGTCACAAGGTAAAAGTTCATTGTTATCAGTCCTTTCAAACAGGAGATTCTCATTCTAGTTTCTTGGAATGTTGGCAGCTCGCCTCCCTCCAAGGGTCAGTTTAAATAGCTTTTGGCCCCATTTGAAAATGACTCCACCATGTTAACTTTTCACACCTCCTTGGATAGACTTGGAGTGACGATTGCCTGCCTCTCTGTGGTTAATAAATCCAGTTAAGTTTCTGTGACTTAGTTGTTCTGCCTTCTCTAAATTGTCCTGGTTGCTTAAGGGGCTCGGATACTGGGCTAAGTTGAAACTAACACCAGCTGGAGTGCCACAAGACGTGTGTGCATGTGTGAATGCGTGTGACACCCCGATGGGGAAACCTGCTCTCCTATTGATTCAAATGGGTGCAGGGCCCAACTGAGCCTTGGTGTCCATCCAGGAAAGAATTCAAGGAGAGACACGATGGCAGTACCATGTGGCAAGCTTATTAGAAGCAGCAGAAAGACCAAGCTACAGAAAAAGAGAGTGTAGGCTGAGGGAATCCCTTCTATGACCAGGGAATGGACTTCTCTGGGTGGGAGTTGTTAGGGGTGGGGCTAAGAACCTTGTTACCAAGGAAATGTCTTCTCTGTAAGTCCCTCCACACCTGTCTACCTGGGTGGTGTTGGCTTAGTTTTAGCAGCCTTAGGCTTGGCCAGTTCATTAGTTTCCTGCCTTTGCATTTGCAATCCAGCTTTAAGGTTTTCAAGGTGCCCTCCTGGTCTCTATCCTATCCCTCATATCAGGCAATTTGGAGTGAGCTTGTTGGGTGGTATTTGCCCAAATGTGATTGAAATTGGGACAGAATTCCACAGCAGGTGGGATGTGGGGACAATGCTGCTAAACTGGGACAATTCCAGTCCAGCCAGGCTGTATGATAACTCTATGGGTGGTACTGACTGAGGGAGAGCTCAGAATGGGATTCTGCCTACCTGAGTCACGCCCTACAGGCCCTCTCCTGAGCAGTAGAGGCCAAAGCTTATCTGGAAAGATTCCTATAATCTTCAGCTTAATGGCTTTCCCCAAGACAATGGGGAGCCGGATCCCAAGAATCCTGGAGGCCACTTCACAGACCTGGAGAACTTCCTGGGAAATCCCTCACTTCTGCTTTCAAACTTCCTGTAAACTATTCCCTTGCTGATTACAGACACTAGACAGGGGGTCCTCCCAGAACCCCCTTCCCAAGAGTATACATGCAACCAGCCTTCAGCATGCAGGGCCGCTCTCCCTGCCCAGGAGACTGTCTCCCGCTTAGCTTGCTTTCTCCTCCACTTCCTCTAATAAACGGATAAAACTACACTCTGACACTCAAGAGTGCTCTCTTGAATTGTTGGCCCCCAGACCCCGAGCCCCACACAGGTCTAGTCCTGGTAACCCTAACACACAGTCAGTTATTAAGCACCAACCATGAGGAGGTTGTGTGCTCAGTGCCACACAAGCGTTGTCTTGTTTAGTCTTCACCATTCTCCGCGAGGTGGATTCTATTGTTATTCCCATTCTGCAGTGTAAGGGAGAAAAAATATTGTCCCTCTACCCTCTGAGGTTCATAATTGAGGCTCCATAAATTAAACTGATGAAATACAGCGTGGAGCTAAATTTCTCGGCCCCACATGAAACTGCTCCTTCCCCAGGGTATTGAGTCAGCAAATTAAACTTCCTGTTCTTATAAATGCTGTGCTTGACTGGAAATGCAGTGTATCGTCAATGCCAAGCCAGCTCTGAGTTCTTGCTTACTCCCTAAATAAGAGCAGATATTCAACTCCATCCAGTCGTGCCCTTTCCATGTTGCCACTTCTCGCACTATTCAACCCATTCTTCCCAAAATTCCTGGAGAAGAGAGTTTCACAGACTGCTGGCACTGTCCTTCCCTAATCCATGCATTCTTTACTGCTGTAGCAAGGTCATCAAACTCATTAGTAAATTTTTTTTTGTCTCACGGCAGCAGATTAATAGGAGAAAAGTCATAGATGTTTTATTTGATGTGCATACTTTTAACTGTTGGTACGCCCTGGTGGCTTAATGGTTAAGTCTGCCGGGTGCAGTCCACATACACCCCTAGGTTCACGTCCTGGGGCAGGGAGTTGGGACAAGCAACCAAGATGAACAACTAAATAATGAAATAAAAATGCCTCTTCATCTTCTTTCTTCCTGTCTGCCTGTCTTTGCTTGCCTTCATTCCTGCCTTCACCTTCCCATGAAAAATATATACGTTTTAATGGTTTCCATGTATGTGGGGACCTCACAGAAAAGGAAGTGAAAACTCAAAGAAGTTGTATATAAGCCTGAGAGCTGATGAACCATTTTAACCAAGAATGACCAATGTGTGAGGTTGGAAGACCAAGGAAAAGAGCACGGGCTTCGAGGGGTGGTAATTTGTGGGACAGTAAATATATGGAAGACAAGAGTTATCACAGTCAGATTTGTTTATGCAGATTCAACAGGTGTCCCGTCCAGTTATCAAGGGTCATGTCCTCTTTCTGGTACAAGAGAGGGGAGTGGGGACTTAACATTGCACCCTGTGTCTAGGCAGAAGGGAGAGGGTAGAGAGATTTCCCTGCATCTGCTGTTTCTTGATTGCCTTCAGCTCAAAATAATCTTATGCCAAAGCAGCGTATTTCGAGGTGGCATATCCTGCTTTTCTCCAGCAGCTGAGAAAACTGAAGCACAAAAGCAAGTTGCCTAAAGCCTCAGAGCAGGGGCTCTGTCTGGGTCTGTTTTAAAGACAGGGAGGTGGGGCTGGAGCAGCAGGGTGGAGCTTCACATGGCAAGGTGCTCCTGGAGCTCAAAATCACTGCTCTCCCAAGACCTTTATCCCTCAAGACAACCAACAAAGAGGAAGAGACTGCTAGACCTCTGAAGAGGCGAGCAGTAGCAAGAGGGAGAAAGGACCAGGACATGAGGACTACTGAGGTGTGTGTGTGGGGGTGGAAATTTCCCCCTTCCCTTCTGAATTCTTCTAGGCTGGCAAATAATCAAATAAGCATCAGCCAGACTGACAGTAATAACGTGTATTTCATGAACAACATTTCAATATGACTGAGTAACTCAAACAATGATATAACTCCCCTCCTTAAATAATCTTCAGCTAAGACAAAGAATGTTGAGGGAGCAGGGAAGGTCAGCCATGGGTGACCACCAGAAGAGACACAGGGCATGACCTTTGTGTAGATTTAAGTTCTGTCTTTTCCATTGATAAAGAGTTAAAGAGATCAGGTCTTCTCAATACAGTGAGAGAAATGCCCTTACAAAGGAAGATTTTCCTTTACATGTAAATGTTTCTTTTAACCTTTATACCCAGCCTTCAGAGTTCCTCCAATGAGATAATCCTTATGCCAAAGAGACATATTTTGTTCCCCTACTGAATCAAATCAGGAAACATCTTCCAGGGAAGCTGGGAGTCAGGACAAGAGCTGGAAACCAGAGACAAGTCAATACGGAAATGGGGAACAAAACTAGATATGTATACTTTATTTTGAAGAAGAAGCAATTTCAAAGGGAGGGAAGAGAAGAAAGAAGCACTTCTATTTATTTGTTTTGATTGTTTCCTCTAGCCCAAGTCTTGAACCCCAGTTCTTGAACTTTACATGGTCTATGCCCCAGCCACAGGCTTAGCACCTGAGCCACCAGGGTGCCAGGGATATATGCCTTTTAACAAGGCAGTGGAAAGAGGGGAGGAGGCTGGGAGGGGCAGGTCAAGGTTGGAAAGAGGTTTATTGTAAGGAATTGGCTATGTGATTGTGAGGCTGGCTGAGAAAATCCAAAATTCACTGGGCAGGTCATTAGGAAGGGCAGGTTCCACCTGCTGACTCAGGTGGAATTTCTTTTCTGGGGAAGCCTTGGTTTTGCCCTTAAGCCTTTTCAACTAAATGTATCAGGACCACTAGATTATTAAAAAGAATTCCCTTTACTTAAAGTCAACTGACTGTAGACATTAACCACATCTACAAAATTTCTTTCTAGTTGCATTAGTGTTTGATGAAATAGCTTTGTTATTCATAGAAGACTGATGATTCATGGTGCTGTTGTGGGCAGCTTTGGAACAAGGCCCGGTTCCCTGACCCAATGGACCTCCCAGAAGGGTGGACTCAGGATGCTCTCAGGGTTGGATTGTTCTTCTTACCTGTGACCAGATGTCTTTCCTTGAAAGAATGGCTAGATGCCTCTTTCCCAGGCGTCCCATGCACGCAGGTGGGTCCCATTATGCACAGCAGTCCCTCTGCTTGTCCTTAAAACTCACCCTGACCCAAGGGAGATGCAGAAACATGTCTGACCAGCCCCTATCAGGTTACTTTATTTGAAGGCCACACTTGGACTCTCCTGTATAGTTGGTAACAAAGGCTATGTCCTTCCCATCTGGCCCTCTGAGTAGTTTCTTTGGACTGTAACAAATCAGGTGAATGTTCCTGGATTGGAGCTTTTACGTCATAGCCATCAATACTTGCTGAATTAACAAACAGTAATAAGCTATATTTATTGAGTCGTGACTAGGTGCCAGGTACTGTTCTCAGAAATGTGTATGTATTCATTCTTTTACCCTTCCCAACAAACGTACAAAGTCAGTGTTGTTATTAGTGGAGTCTAACACTGATGCTATTTATCAACCAATCTTTCCTTTTCTCCTTTCTCCGGGCATCTGGCAAGTTTCCGCTTTGCTGTCCCCTTCAGATTCTGTGTAGCCATGTGACTGGTTGGGACTGATGAATTAGGAGCAGGAAGGATACGTGTCATTTCCAGGTAGAAACATGTCAGAGTCAATTGCTCATGTCTCTTTTCTCCTTGTCTTTTTGACCAGCAATGTCCAGAGGGTGGAAACCTTACCAGCTTGTGTCTCCTGGAGGGGCAATTTGAGCAGAGCCCCGGCTGACCATGTGACCATGCTCTTGCTATTTGGGAGTTGTTTTTTCTCCCCTACATTATAACCCAATATATCCTGATGATCCCATTTTATAGATTAGGATATGGAGGCAGTTCAGGGAGGTTCAGGGTAATATAAATGCCAGAAGCACATTTCAAGATCAACCATATATTAATCCTTGCTATCTACACCCATAGAAAGACTCAGCTTGCCTTCTTTTCTAAGGCTGAGTTCCTCAGCATTCCCATCCTTAGACCAATGGTTCTTAATGAGGCATTGGTTCCCCACAGACCTCTGACTATGTTTGGAGACATTAATGTCACAACTTAAGGGGTGGGAGAGTGACAATTTTAATACTGGCATCAGGTGGGGACAATCCAGGGATACTGGTAAACAGCCTGTCGTGCAGAGGAGGGCCTCCCAGACAGAGTGATCCAGACCCAAATGTCAACAGCACTGTCATTGAGAAGCTCTGACGTCCGCTCAATTCCTCTGCTGCTTAAGCTACCCGCAGTTGGTGATTTTTGCTTCAATCAGAGAGTTGGTTGCGTTGTGATGAGTGAGTTAATTAATGAATTGAAAACAGCGGGGTGTCAGTGCTAGGACTGGTCTGATTTGACATTTGCCTAACTGATCTGGAGGAGGAAGTGGTGAGCACTCCACACTGACGGATGACACTCGCTGTGCCAGGTAGTGAAATGCCAAGCCATTGGTGATAAGCTACAGGAAGAACTCACCAGCCTGTGTGAGTGGGCAGAGGAGTTGCCAAGGATGAGCTTCAGTGTGGGTAACTGCAAGGTGCCGTGTTTGGCAAAAAATAATCCAGGCTATACTTAGAGGCTGGAAGAGGATAGAGCAAGATAGGAGAAAGTGAAGAAAAATGGAAAGGACTCCAGAGAGTGATTTCCAGAGGTGAGACTCAAACTCACCTGAGCTCTCCCTAGCAGTGCTGAAGGGGCTGGGATCCGCTTGTGGGCCCAGAGGTCTGGGCGCTACCAGAGGGCCTGCTTAGCACTTTCTGTGGGGACACAGAACCTTCTTTTCTCTTTTGGATTTTCTGGTTTTTTTTTTTTTTTTTTTTTTTTTCAAGAGAAGGCCCAAATCCTGCTTTTTATGTGTAAATTTTCATTTCCCCTTTTTAAACATAACTTTGAATGCTGGTATAATATCAAATCTGAGGAAAACAATGGCAAGAAGGGTATGAAGCGTGCTCATACCCTTTACCCAATTCTCCAGTTAATGCTTTGTCCATTTGCTTTATCATTTTAGGTTCCCAGTTTTTATAAACACTCTGGATCCAGCCAAATGAGAATGAGAATGGACTCTGGGACTTATACTCTCACTTGGGAACTTCCAAAGCTTGGCTCAACTTTAAGACCAATTAAGTCAGAAGCTCTGTGGTGGGCCTGGATGCTGGGGTTTTTAGGTCTCCTCCAGATGTTGACATTCTGTAGCTCAGGCTGAGAACTCTGCTCTTGGTCCCTCATGGTAATGCTGTTGCTCTTCTTGGGGACGGACACTTAGCATGTGATCCGATGCTGGCCAGAGAGTACTCTAAGGGAGTACTTCTTAGAGGGTTTCTTCACCTTAAAGACATTCAGAATAGAGGCAGCTCTTCTGCAGGAAGTCACATGGGCTATGATGGGACTCTGTACCTGGATATTGATGGATACGGACCAAAGGATGGAAGTATGGAAAGACTGAGTGTTTGCATTTATCTCTGAACGCTGAATTAACTAACCTTGGGGCCCCTTTATCTTGAGATTTCTTTTTACAGAGGATACATTTTTCTTATTTGAATTATATAGCAGAGATGACTAGTTCCTTGTCAGATTTGTGCATTCCTTTTATCCTATAGATTTGTTCCTTGGAAGCAACTCTCCAACCAGGGGTGACATTTCAGCATCTAAACGGGACTATTATCTAAACGGCACTGGTCCATGGCATAACTGGGGTACCGTGTGAATACTGACTTGACGATAGCAGAGTTGGGGGTTGGCATGTTCTAGGAAATAAGATTGTCTCCATGGGAAAGGGTCCAAGTGAGAGAAATGGACATGTGAGAACACTGTTAAATATTAGTTAGCATTTATAAGTTAGCATTTATTCTGCTTCAAGTACTTTTCCAAGGCCTTGATGGATGTAACTTCATTTAATCCTCACCAGACACCTATGGATTCAGTCCCACTATTGTGTCCATTTTACAGATGGGAGAGCTGAGGCATGGAGATTATCTTGTTAAAATTCTCCAGGCTGATAAATGCAGGTCTGGGCAGGTACAGCTGCAGAGTTTGGGTGCATGAATGCTATGCCGAACTGCCTTTCCTCTCCCAAAAGGTGGTGATAAAACTTGGTGAAACAGAATGGGGGTACCTGAGAGAGAAACCCAAGGGTTCTGCTCTGGGATAGACAGTAGGGTGCTGCTGTTCCATAAGCGAGTGGACAGGGGACAGGGAAAGGGAGCTGCATTTGGGAACAGAGATGGGGAATCTTAGAGACTGAGGAGTGTGATGGGGAGACTTAGAGACTGTTGTACCAGCTTTGCTGTCTGCAAATTTCAACATCCATCCAATGGATGGAACAGTAGTTCTCGCCACGAAAGTTAGGATTAAATGAAGTTCTTAGCTTCATTTAATCTAATCTAAGCTTAGTTTAGCTTAGGGCTTGGCACACGGAGAGGGGCGTGGTGAATGTGAACTCTCTTCCCTGGGATTGGCTAGGATCCTGGCTGTGAACCAGAAGTGGGGCCTATTAATATTTATTTGATGTTAGCCAGCTGGTCTGTCTGCCACTCTTCAAGCAAAGGCACTCCGAGAAGCCACATGCCAAAGAGGGAATGGAGCCGACTTCCCAGCCCTACTTCTGCCCTAAGCTCTCTGGCCTTTGCGGAAGATCTTGTGCTTGGTCTCCAGACCTGGAGTCCAGCCAGAGAAACCCCTGGGACCTTTCTTTCCATCCCCAGCAGCTCCCCAAATGCCCTGTCTTTGACAAATGCCTAGTTCCCAGGGCTGCACACCGCCACTTCTTCCACGTCAGGGTTTTCGTCACCTCTCTGCTCCATCTCTCAGATCTGTCCCTCTCCAGGGCCCAGAGCTGCTGTCCCCAAAGTGCAGGATGAAGTAATTTGACCTGACACATGGTCACAGTTTAGAGACCATCAAATCTCAGAGTGAGAAAGGCTTCTCCATCCAGTTCTCAGCTCATCCTTTTGGTTAAACTGAGGGAGGCGTCTTCTCTGGTGCTCGTCCAGCTTGACCACCTTTCTAACACTTTGCTCAGTCCTTACAGAGAGCAGGCAGGCCGCCATCTGCCTAGAGCAGGCAGGAGCTGAAATACAGGCCGATTATTTTGTGTTTATTGTATTTATTTTCCCAGCTGCCATTTTCTTAGCAAGTAATTTCAGTTTTCTCTTTTTACAGTAGTGACATAAAGTTCACGACCAGATCTATGTCTTGACATAAAAAGTGAGTCAATTGAAAGAGAAACATAAACAGCCATCGGTGTGGCTGGTGGATGTGAAACACTTCGCAAGGGTGTGGCGAATGTCTGAGGTTTGGAAAATGCTGGTAGAGGGAGCATTAAGATTTGGTGAGATAATTTGATGTAGGTGAATGTCATGGACTCGTAAGCATTTAAGAGAACACATGGTTACTAGCCTGTGATCTATGGTAGCATTCAAGGTGTGAGCGTGGGCCAGTGACCAGCCTCCCAGAACTTCTGTCCCATAGTGGGAGTGAGGCCCGGGTAAGCCGGATAAGTTCTCTTTCCTCCGTTTCCTCCTTGACAAAATGGGGACACTGCTGTGACAATTCATTGGTGCATACGTGTGCTGTGCACACGGCAGCCTTAGGGTGAGTTCCATAATGAGCATAACTTTGCCCTCTGGAGTGACTGGAGGCCTCGGTGGGAAAGTTCTGGGAATGCGAAGCGCTGGGGTGTGCAGACACGTCCCACGAAGTCCACGTGGGCAGAGGTGCCCTTCAGCGCTCATGCTTTCCGAGACCAAGTTTTCACCATGTTGGAAGATGCTGCTGGAGACGGGGATCAACAGAAACACCCCTCCCTTTTCAGTAACTCCCAAACGCTTTTGTCCTCCTGCAGTAATGCTTGTTGTGGACTGAATTGCATCCAACCCTACCGCAAATCCATAAATCCACATGTTGCAGCCCTAACCCTCCATGTGCTGGTGTTTGGAGAAGGAGCGGTTGTCAGGTAATTAGGGTTAGATGAGGTTGTGAGGGTGGGATGTATTAATGACTTTGTAAGAAGAGGAAGAAAGAGTGCTCGCTGTCTCTGTGTCTCTCTCTCTCTGGATATTTGATAAGGCAACTAACTGCTTGGAAGCCTGGAGAGGGTTCCCACCAGGAACTGAATGGACCCTAATGTCCGCCTCCCCAGAACTGTGAGATCTAAAAGTCTGTTGTTAAAGCGTCTAGTTTATGGTGTTTTGTTAGAGTAGCCCAAATAGGATTCAGTGCTCACGCTCTAGAATTCATCCAAAATTATACATAGGTATATATACGTATATGCACATGCACACACACATATATATATTTATAATGTAGTAACCATTTTACAGAGGACATTTTATTTAAGCTTCACACCCCTATGGAGGAGAGTCTTGTCATCCCGCTCCATTTGGCAGATGAGGAGACTGAGCCTGGAAGGTTAGGTGGCCTTGTCCCAGATCCTAGAACACCTGTGAGCCAGGGCCCGTTCTGAGCAGCGGAATCACACGCTGAGCGCCCTGGCTCGTCTCCAGGGACTCTGGCCAGGGGCATACCTGGCCCTGACAGTCGCGGGGAGACCTTGCCAGTCACAAGAGGTCAAGTGGGGATCTTTCTTAGTGGAGATGCACAAAGCTCAGCTTCCAACACAAAGACGCGCTGGTTCCACCGCGGCAGTATTTGCGCAGGAAGAACCCGAGGAAACAAAACACCCCAGCTCGGTTGGTTACGACCAGGCAAAACCTTTAATAACATGAGTGCTTATTACATGAGCTGCTTCGGGGCTCTGACGTCTTTGATTTGTGGCCATGTTTTGCTAACGTGTAAAGGTGAATGCCGCCCTCAGGGCCGTGTGGGCGGTTGGCGTCCTGAGGGTTGGAGTGAGTGGACAATGGGGACAAGAGAACACACACCTAAAGGGGATTGGGGACAGCTCCCAGCCACTGCCCCTGCCTTGTAGTAAGTCCTCTTCCGAGGGAAGAATGCGGAGCTCCTCCAGTAAAGAAGGAAGCGGGGTCACATCTGGTCCAGATACACACAGAGAGGAATGACTTCGAGGGGAAGGGCTGAAAAGGTTAGGGGGGCACTGGGCTTTGGGGAGGGCGAGAGGCCAAGTGTGGGAGAGGGCTGAGTCCATTTTGGTTTCATTCTTTGTAAAAAGTAATACCATCACGAGGACCATGCCATGCAACCTCAGAGCCACCTCTGGACGCCACCCCCAAGGCTGTGCAGGGGCGCAGGGCGGAGCGGAGCGGTCAGTTCAGACGGGCGTGGTGCGCCTGTTGGCCGGATTGTTATGTAGCGACTCTTTGAACTCTTTGGGCGTGGAGTTGTGGAACTGTAGAAAAGCATGGTCCCGATCGGAGTTGAGGAGGGTCCCCATGGTGATCTTGGAGGGGTCCCGGGAGAGGGTGAACATGGAGATGTCAGTGGACGGGATGGTGTGGAAGCCTTTGCTGATGGGGGACAGGTCTCGGGAACGCGGCTCGGTGGAGCGCGAACTCGACCGCCTCCGGAATCTGTACCTGTAGGGTGGAAGGCGAGCAAAAGTAGATTTCTTCAGGAACTCCGAGTGGGATTTGGCACGTAACTGCTGATGTTTTTCTATGTAGATGTGTACAGCAACTACTCCCACAATTTCCGCTATGATGAAAGAGAAGGCTCCGAAATAAAAGGACCAGCCGTAAGAGTAGCTTTTTTTGGAGTCGCGCTGCCCGGGGTCTCCAGCATTGGCTGAGATATAAACGATGATGCCGATGATGTTGCTTAACCCTAAGAGAAGGGAACAGAAGAACACCGCTTTTATAAATCTCAGCCCTAACTGTGAGTTTCAGTCTTGAAATATTTATAGAAAATGTGGGGGCTACAGGGAGAGAGGAGAATGGATTTATGGTCAGGAAATGCAGCCGCTTGAGCTCTTCTCGCATGGTCTGTCTCTTGGGAAATGAAGAATTCTGTTGCTCATTCCCAAGTGGTGTGTTTTCAGCTAAAAGAATAATCCTGCCCCCCACAGCAAGTGCAGTGGGGCTCAATGCATGCATTTCCCCTTAGCGGCAATTCATTCCATCAAAACTTCATCTTCTGCACAAAATCACATCACAAGGATATAAAATAAACAGATATAGGTCCTTGCCTTTGAGTGCTTCACCATTATAAGGAGAGACTGAATGTAAATGCAATGATAGAAAAATACAGTCTGGGCTCCAGCAGAGACCTAGAAAATGATTCAGGAGAAAAGAGACGGAGAGAGAAAGAAAGAGAGAGGATGACTAAGCTACCTTGCTTTGAAGATAGGGTGACATTTAGGCTGGATTCTGAAAATCGAATAGCTGGATCCAGAAGATGAAAGGCTACTGGCTGGATCGTGAGAGAAGGAATCAGGCATGATTTGCTAGGCTTCTAGCTTTGGTGATAGGGAGGTTGGTGGCATCTTGAGCTATAATGACAGGCAGCAGGGACCCCAGGTATAGAGAAAATGGGAGAACTGGATACATAAGAATTAGAAGTGCTTTTCAAGCATCCAAATGTAGTTGCCAGTGGGTCCAGAGCTGCAGTTTGGGGAATAAATGAACCCCCAGGGAAGGGGCAGTAGTGCGTAAGCTTTTTCTGCACAGGATAAGATAATGCTTTAGATTTGCTGTTGTTTGAGCACCAGGAGTTGGGGAACTTGAAGGTATTATTCCTATGAAGCTGTGGTAGAAAACCTTATCCTGATCCAATGCAAAAGTTAGTCTGCAGGTATTTTCCATGGTGCTACAGAGGCTGTAGCTACATCCTGTTATCATGACTAAGGACAGGCAAGCATACCCCCTACTCTGCAGCTGTACATAACTGATGAGTTGCCAATAGAAACCACACTTAGCCAAGGAGATGAATCATTACCTTGGAGTATAAAAGGAGCTCCCCTAGACCCCCCCATTGCTCAGCTTTGGGTAACGATAGCCCTGAGCCAGCCCCAGTGCTTGCAATAAAGTACTATTTCTCTACCTTTGAGAGCCCGGCTGTCAGTCTTCTTGCCATCTGGAGGCTCTGTCATAACATTTGGTGCGTTGGCTGGGAAGACCACCAGCTGTGCTGGCCCTTTGTTGCCACCACTGATTGGGGCCAATGATGAGTCCTCCCGCCCGGACCTGAGGCAGAGGGACGGTACCACCAGGTAAATTCTGGTTCCTAGTCCATATCAGGCCCCTCAGGACTCGATTCCTGTTACATACCCGGTGGACTCAATAAAGGAGAAAAAACCTTTCGGGACTGGACATCTGATTCGTAAATGTCTCCAGGGACCCAGTCCGAGTTCAGGTCCACCATTCATGGCAGAAGAAGAGCTTGATCACCCCTTAGGTGACTTTGTTGCCTCTGGGAATAAGGACTTTGCTGGGTGGAAGTCAAACTCAGATTTGACTGGTGTGTGAATGTGAGAATGAATGTTCTGCTCCACAGCAAAAGCTACAGAGTCTGTTTGAGTCCCAGTCTGCGGTTCTGTGGTGAACTCATACGATTTAAGGTGCTGTCGACACTGGGAACTGAAGAAATTCAACTCCTCCCTGCAGTGTCGATCTAGGTCAGGGGTTTATACAGATGCACCCTCGAAAGCTAAGAGGCATCTAAGTCCCAGCGAGGGGAGTGACCAGAAGGACAAAGGGAAAGTTTCCCTGTGTCTGTCTTGTGTCTCCGTTCAATGGGAGGGACCTACTGTCCACAATCATTGGGAAGTAGTTCTAGATGCTCTGTTTTAGAATGTATGTTAAAAAACTTTAAGAAGGGATTTACAAGTGATTATGGTATCAAATTGGCCCCTTGGAAATTACATCAATTATGTGAATTAGAGTGGCCAGGTTTTGGGGGCCAGTGTGGCCATCAGAGGGGACCTTAGATATCCCCATAGTGAGAGATGCTTACAAGGTTGTGACAGGACCCCCAGGCCACCCTGATCAGTTTCCATAGATAGACCAGTGGTTAGAAATGGCCCGAGTTAAGCCTCTGTGGGTCTGGCTCTGTGTTTGTGATCAAGGACAGTGTAAGGTTCTAGTCAACCAGGAAAGGAAACAGATGCCTCAGGAGAAACAGAGGCCATCAGTCTTCCAGGGAGATCCAGAGGCGATTTCTCCACACACAGAACTTGACACCTCCATATGCTCCTCAGGCTGTTCCCAATGCTCCACCAGACCCAGACATGCCACCGCCCTCAGTCTCACCACCTCAAAGCCCAGAGCCTCAGCCAGACTCTCCAGAGACGGTTGGCAGATGCCTGAGATCAGCCTATCAAGGGCCCAAGCCACCAGCAGCCATGCAGATGCCCCTCCGTGAGACCAGAGGTCCTCAATAGCTGGTCCCAGATGGGACCCTACAAGAGTGGGGATCAGTCTTTTATTATCAGCCTTTCACTATGACTGATCTCCTGAGTTGGAAGCACCACACCCCAGCGTACTCTGAAAAGCCTTAGGCCGTGATTGATCTCTTGGGATGGATCTTTCAGACCCAGAGGTCAACATGGGTTGACTTCTGCCAACTCCTCACTCTTCAATACTGAGGAGCGAATGAGAATTATGACAGAGGCGAGGAAGTGGCTTCAGAATCAGGCAGTGTGGGCACCGAAAACACAGATGGGTAAAAGAAACCCTTCCAGATGATGGCCCCACCGTGGGGCCCTAACACTGAGGAAGGGAGACTCAGTTGGAGAGATATCACCGGGCCTTCCCCCAGGGAGTGCAGGCAGGAGCTAAGAAGCCCACTAACATGGCTAAGACCACACAGGTCCTTCAGAAGACAGAGGAAAGTCTGGAGGACTTGTATGAAAGACTTTGTGAGGCTTTTAGGGTCCATACTCCCTTTGACCCCGGGGCCCCAGAGAATCAAAGAATGATTAATCCTGCCTTTGTCAGCCAGGCTCAGCCCAATGTAAGAAGAAAACTTCAGAAGCTGCAGGGTTTTGCAGGCAAGAACGCCACCGAGCTTCTGGAGATAGCAAATAAGGTCTCTAATCAGGACCAAGCACTGAGGAAGGAGGCTGATGAGCAACAGAGGAAGAAAGTAAACCTTCTAGCAGTTGCCTTAGGACACCCCCTTCCTGCCATGGAAAAGGAAGGTTACAAGACAGGGAACATGGGTCCAGGGAGGAAGGCTCCATCAGGTCAGGACCAGTGTGCACACTGCAAGAAAACAGGGCACTGGAAAAACGAAAGTCCAAACCACCAGAGAGGGAAACCAGGTTCTTCCAACCTGCCTGGCCGCTACCGGCCTGAGCCACCTGAAGCAGACCTGGCCACACTGGCAGGGACGGACTCTGATTAGGACAGACCAGGCTCTTTCCAGCTAGGCCCCCACGAGCCCATGGTCAGAATGAAAACTGGGGCCAGACTGTTGATTTCATGGTCAATACGAGGGCTGGACACTCAGCTGTCACTCGCAAGGCAGCACCCGTCTCAGAGCGGAGGCCACGATCACAGGGGCTGCCGAGCCAAGACCCGCAGGCCGTTCTGTGGCCCCCGCAGGTGCCGGCTGGGAGGCCAGCAAGTAGCCCATGAGTTCTCGTATCTGCCAGACTGCCCAGCGCCTCTGATGGGCGGAGGTCTTCTGGCCAAAATGAAAGCAGACACAGCTCAGCACAGCTGTGTTTAGGTAAAGAGGCCGCTCCAACGACCCTGTCCTTAGCACTGTCACCAGAGAAGAATGGCGGTCACACACCTTGCCGACTGCGGAGTCGTCAGTTGCCCAGAGCTAGAAGCCGTAAGTCTGGGCGGAAGGGACTCCTCCGGGCCCAACCAAGAACCGAGCCCCGGTGCTGACTGACCTACAGCGCGGAGCGCAGCCTGTTAAGCTCCACCAACATGTGGTTCCAGGGAGTCACGCCTTGGAACCCGGCTTCACCTGGAGCGACTATTCAGATGGGGCTTGTTAAAGCTCTGTCAGTCACCGTGGAGCACCCCACTGTCACCCGTAAAGAAACCAGGGACGAATGAGTACGCCCGGTCCAGGACCTAAGGGCCATCAATGAAGCAGTCGTCACCCTATATCCAGTGCTGCCAAACCCATACACCCCACTAGGACTCACATCATCAGAGGCGGGGTGGTTGACTTGTGTGGACTTGAAGGACACCTTTTTCCGCCTTCAGCTGGCACCCAGCAGCCAGCCCGTTTGCCTTTGAGTGGGAGACACTGAACACAGGGGCTAAGGAACAATTCACTTGGACCAGGCTGCCTCAAGGGCTCAAGAACTCGCTGACCCTGTTCAGTGGGGCGCTGGCATCTGACCTGTCCAAGTTTCCAGGTCAGGACTTAGGGTGCATCTTACTCCAATGTGTAGACCACCTCTTACTAGCCAGCCCCACTCGAGCTCAGTGCTGGAAGGAGCAAGGGCCCCACTGCAGCTCCTGACTGAAGCCGGCTGCCGGGCCTCTAAGACAAAGACTCAAATATGCCTGAGAGAAGTCAAGTACCTAGGCTTCTGAGTCACCCAGGGAAACGGGTTGGGGACGGAGAGGAAGCAGGTAGTATGTGCCCTCCCAGTTCCCACTACCCGGCGGCAGATCCAAGAGTTCCCAGGAGCAGCAGGATTCTGTCGCATATGGATCCAGGGATTCAGAGCTGGCAAAGCCCTTATGTGAGGCCCTCAAAGGAGAGGAGAAGACACCCCTTGTCTGGGGACCTGAACAAGAAAAGGCATTCACAACTATAAAGATAAAACCCACTGAGGCACTGGCCTTGGGACTCCCAGATGTGACCTGGGACTTTAACCTGTTTGCACGTGAGAACAACGGGGTACCTCTGGGGGTTCTGACTCGAGAATTTGGGCCTTGGCAGAGACTGGTAGCTGACCTGTCAAAGCAGATGGACCTGGTTGCGGCAGGCTGGCCGCCTGGCCTCAGAGCTCTGCAGCCACTGCGCTGCTGGTTAAACAGGCAGACAAGCTGACATTAGGACAAAGCCTGAATGTTAAGGTGCCCACTCTGTCATCATGCTCAGGGATGTCAAGGGACAGCCCTGGCTAACTCATGCCAGGATGACCCAGT
>RJWH01004746.1:0-76996 GCA_004363575.1 Solenodon paradoxus | reverse complement strand
TATTATAGGGATTCCTTCATATGCAACTTGTTTTTCTCTGGATGCTTTTAATAGTCTTACTTTTTCCTATAGTTTTTTAAATTTTGATGACAATGTGTCTAGGTGTAGGTCTGCTTGAATTTCTTTTATTAGGGACTTTTTGAGTTGCCTGGCTCTGGAAGATTACTTCATTCTTCAGGTTAGGGAGGTTCTCAGCTATCATTTCTTCAAATACAGTTTCTGTACCCTTTTCTCTCTCTTCTCCTTCTGGGTCCCCTAAATGTGAAAGTTGTTTCTTTTGACTTTATCCCATAGGTCTCGAGTGCAGTCTTCGTTTCTTTGCATTTTTTTCTCTTTGCTAGTTTGCTTGAGTGAATTTTTCTGTCCTATCTTCTAGCTCAGTGACTCTATAGGAGGCTTCATCCATCCTATTCTTGAGTCCTATTGCATTCTTTAGGTCAGCTACTGTGTTCTTTACGTTTTTAGCATCTCTTCTGAGCTGCTTCCTTTCTTCATACTCTTGTTGTTGTTGTTCTCTTTATCTTCCTCTATTTCTATTTCTTGATTTCCATGAGTATACCTATCACTATTGTCCTAAATTCATTCTCTGGTAGTTTGCATACATCTGTTGTATTCAGATTTTCCCCTGGGTTTTTTGTTTTTGTTTTTGTTGTTGGATCATCATATTCTATATATATATGTATATATATGTATATATATGTATATATATGTATATATGTGTATATATATATATACATATATATATATATATCGGTGTCTTTGCTCTATTTGGCATTTGTTTATGTTTCTGTGGATTAGGTTGTCCTGCATTGATGGACTTGGGTAGGATATCGACTTGCACCCAGTAAGTCTGGATCTTGGTTTGGACATGGGATTTCTTGTTTTGTGGCATATCTACTGGTTGGATTTATTGAAATTCTTGTGTGAGCCCTCTGCTGCTGCCTAAAATTCAGTCTATGGGGTTGGAGTTTGTATAGGATATGCAGAGTCTTCACCCAGGTTCCCAATTCTCAATCACAAATGACCACCTTGTTGGCCCACCATCAACCATCAGATTGCAGTTTATGTCCCACACATAAGGTGGCGCTAGTGGGTAGCATTGACAGTTTCTCCTTCTGGAAGGCTCTCTTCTTTTAAGTCTCATGGTGGGATTTCCACTGGGTGAGTCCTGGGGGTCATGGGCAATATGTTGGTAAGAGTGGGGTTGGGCGATTTCTCAACTTCCTTCTGGTTACGGGGCGCCCAGAATAAATGTCATACCAGGCCTCCTGTTCAAACTACAGGGCCACTGGTCCTTCCACCCTGCACCTAGACCTTCTCTCCTGTTTCCATGTCCCAGTCTTGTTGGGCGGGTTCTCTGCTTCTTTCATGATTCTTTGGAGAATATTCTTTTGGCAGTCCCATCTATACTGCAGCAGCTGGAATCTTGAGTCCAGTTTGGCAGTGTTGCTCTGTAGCCTGACATTTTCTCCTACCCTTTGTTGTCACTATCGCTGCTGTTTCTCTTCAGTCTCTGTGCCTGCTTTTCCTCAGTGTTTGCTTCTGAAAAACAGGTGTATCCCTGTTTGCTCTGTGGGGAAGATTTGACTCTCACATCTATTAAGTCACCATTTTGATCAGAAGTCCACTTTTAATTATCTTCATATTTCATTAAGAACAAATGCATCTTCTATTACAGAATGCAAGAAAACTGTAATTTTCCTAGCATTTCTGGATTGTACCACCTCAGAATCCTTTCCACAAATGCAGTGTTGGCAACATTATGACAAAGGTGAAGCTTGTTTTTGACACTTTCTACACTATTCAATAGCATATAAAATTAAAGGAAGTGTGTCACTTTGAAAATCACTAAGAGCTTCTTGTTTCTCATTACTGTTTTTCTAATTGAATCTTGTTTTACTTAGTTAAGATCTTTTATGTAGGGAAATTTGTGTTCTACTAATTGACTATGCCTTATTATCTGCATTGTCCTTTTTCGTAAGATTTTTTTTTTTAATTAAAGGTACAGATAGGAATGAAGGTGAGTAGACAGATAGGCAGGAAGAGAAAGAAGGAAGAAGCATTTCATTTTATTTCCACTTTAGTTGTTCACATGGGTTGTTTTCCCCCTGGACCTGGGACTCGAGTCCAGGGGTATGTGGTCTGTGTCTTTGAAGGCAATTGGCATAATCATGGCTCCACCAAGTTGTGCCTGCATTGTTCTTTGATTTTGATTATTCTAAGAATTATTTTCCAACTACTTAAGGCTACAAATATGAGTAAAAGTAGAACAAACTGTAAAATAACTTTAAAATTCCCATTCCTCTATCATTTCCATTTTAACACTACCATCTCAGCATGCACAAGGCAAGAACTACCTTGATGATATATTCTTCTCAATTTTGTCAACCATCTGCAGTGCTTCATGAGCAACAAGAAAAAGCTTTCTTTCTTTCTTAGTTACCAAATTACTCTTTACTGAGGAATTCAGATATCTAGGGAATATTTCCATTGAATTAATAGATGTTTTAGATTATTTCTGCTTAGCTTTTTAATTTTAGGACACTTCACTCTCTATGCTTAGTAGAACACAGGGGATGTGCCTGGATCATCCAGGTGCTTAAGAACAGTGGGGATGGAAACACATCCTGGAGTCTTCAAAGAAACACACAGAGAACTAAGGTAATCTTACTCTTAATTGAGTAGCTTCAGAAAGGAAGAACTTTTCCCACAGGATCAATAGAAGTCACAGTTTCTGTGCCCAGGAGAATAGAAGATCTACCTGGGAGACAGCCTCCCCTTCTGTTGAGAGCTTCAGTAAATGAGTATCTTCCATCCAGGGAAGTTATGTATGTTTGGCTTACTTGTCAAAAAACATAAATAAATATATATGGATTTATGTCTGGTTTCTCTATTCTGATACACTAGTCTATATACATGTTTTGATGTCAGTACTATCATGTTTTAACTAATACAGCTTGGTAATACAGTTTGAAATCAAAAAGTATATTGCTTTCAGCTTTGTCTTTTTTTCACTCTCAAAATTATTTTGACTATGTAGGGTCTTTTGTGGTTCCATGCAAATTTTAAGATGATTTTTCTACTTCTAAGACAAAATGCCTTTGGAATTTTGAAATTATATTAATGTTTCAGGGTTGCATATTTGTTCATAATAATGTGATATGAAATAAACTAAATGCTATTTTATGAATGAATGCATAAAGAAAACTTAGTGAATAATATAATATTTGGTCATAAAAGAGGTAAAACCTGCCAATTATATCAACATGGAAGAACCAGGAAGACATTATGCTAAGACAAAGGCAAATGTTGAAATTTTTTGTGAAATCTAGAAAAAAACAATTGGAGTATTAAAAGAAGTTAATTTTTTATAAGATTGGTGGTTTCTTGGCACTGTAGGAAGGGAAAAATTTGGAGATACAGGTCAAGGCATTAAAAACTTTGAGTTAAGAATAAGAAGAATCCTAATGGACAGTATGATATCTATACTTAATATTATGCTATTGGACACTTGAAAATTACTGAAAGAATCCAAGAATTCTTAACACACAAAGCTAACTGTTTGAGGTAGTGGGTATGTTATCTTGATCTTGGCAATCGTTTTACAATGTATATACATACATCAATTTATCTCATTGCATACTTTAAATATATACAATTATGTATGTCAATTATACATCAATAAAGTTGGGGAAAACTTTCCTTAAATTAAAAAAGAAAGACTCACATAGTACTCTGGATTAGAAATTATCATTAGATTACAGATTTTGAGCATAGTGGTATGGTTTGATTTGATTTGATTTTTGTATGTCTTCTTTGGGGAGGGGAAAACTATTTTGTGTGCCAAAAAAGGAACATAGATAATTGTGATTAGTAGTGTGAAGTGTGGGAGATTATATGATTATTCTTCTACAGAAGTCTCATTTTACTCATAGCATTGCCATTTATTTTTGTAATGTGACTCACTTTGCCACACAATTTTGATTATTAAAGCACCAGCAAATAGTTCCACTCATACTCCTTTCTACTCCGCCATGAAGTTGGAATGTATCACGTAAGAATGTTCTCAATGCCTATATACTAGAAAGAAAGAAATACAGAAAATAGGTATAGTTAACATGCAAAATGGATGTAAATAAGCCTTAGATATTGTAAGCCACTGGAATTTATTTATTTGGATGTTTAGTATTGCCATCAATTGCTAATTAAATTTATGCTATCTTGTTATCTAGATATAGATCAATTTCTTTCTTTCTTTTTTAGTTTTATATTATGTAGATATTACTCTTTGTACTTTAAATTATTGACCAAATAACATCTGAAAGGTTCAGGCCAAGAATGGAACCAGATCATTCCAGTAACCAGCCCTGAAGCAAACTCACTTAGACAAAAAGCATTTATTAGTGCACCTGGGTGCAGGCAGGCTGAGTCTGAAAACGGAGACAGCCTTTGTTAAGCAGGCAGGCAGGCAGGGTTTATAGGGGGAGCGAATGGGGCTGCTTAGTGCAGCCAGGAAGGGAGAGCAGGGGGCAGCATAGCGCTACTGGCCAAGGCTGGGAGAGCATTTCAAGGTTTAAGTATTTTTCCATTGTGAGCTTTTTGCATGCACATGTCTTCCTGGAATGCGCTGGTGTCCTTATCTGGCGACATCTTGTCTCCTTTGGGTGGTTCATGCAACAGTTTTGCAACTTCAGCGTCTCTGCCAGAGTGAGGCTGTCTTTGCAGAGGTTCCTATTGATTCAAGATTAAGGTTACAAGGGTGGGGGAGGGGAACTGTTTCTGTGTGGGGGAGCATGGTAGGTCCTAACAATATCTTGCCTATTATATTAAATATCCTTGTAAAATATTGTTATTTTAGTTCATAATTCAAAACAGAACAAAATAAAAACTTCCAAGATATCACGAGACTCAAAAGTTTTTCTGGAGAATTCAACCAGAATTTCAATAAAAATATTAACACTGATTCTTTATGTCTTCTAAAAAATTTTTTATTTTGCTGTGTAAAGCCAGTGATTCCCTAATAATACTAAAATAAAATTATTTCAATAAAATATTAAAGACCTCACTGTTTCTTATTTGTCTTTCCTTTATGATAAATATGACACCTGGGAACCAAGTTTTCTTCATGTCTGTAAAGTCCTTGACTTTATGAATTATCAATGCTGTTTCACCAGTGACTGGATAAAGCAGCTTGGTACATACTTTTATGGGAATGCTACTAAGCTATAAAAAAGCTTCAAAAAATGTTATTTCATGAAACAATAAACAGGAATTTTGAATGGATATCTAAAAGGATAATAATCTGAATACAAAGGGGTACATGTTTTATTTATCTATTTATATAGTAATTATCCTAGAAGTTTTATAATTTTATGTTTTGCCATAGACTCACATTTTGCTTATAGTTTTTTTATATAAGGTCTTAGTTGTATGTTGACATTTATTACTTAGAATATAGACACCTGAATATTCCAAAACTATGTACTAAAATGACTAGACTTTCTTGACTGAATGTTTCATTTGCAAATGTCATTTGAGTATAAAATTATAGCAAGTTTTCTGTGGACTATGGCATTTTATTACTATTCAAAATTATTGTACTTAATATATTATATGTTGCATTTTCAGATAACATTTAGAATCATACTTCAAATACTATAAAGACATACCTGGGCATTGCAAACTGCAATGAGTTTGTACATCATGCTAGAGAACATTCATATATTGAATATATTGAATCCTCAAATTCAAAAACAGTACGCCCACTACTATTTAAAAGGTATTTAAATTTTTCATATTTTTGTGTCTTATTCAGCCTATAGATCCTATTCAAATTTGCTATATAAATTTTCTTGTTTTGTTACTAATGACGATGTATTCATTGCTATTGCAAACATTTTTTTGTGTGTGAGTTAAATTTACATTCTTTAACCTACCGAACTCATTTTATTAAAAAGAAAGGATCTTGCTTGTAGATCCCTCATTGGTGGTGTTGGGACATCTAGTTGGTAATATCCATCTGGGAAAGGCGTTCATATGGTACAATGAGAAGACATCAGCAGCTGTCAGCAGCAGGACAAATTCACCTGTCAACCAATGTGATTTATTGCTAGTAGGGTTTATGCATCCTGAGAACTGTCAGTGTTTCTGTCTTTTAGACATACCAGCGATTGCTGAAGGACATTTCCTCATCTGCTATGAATATAAGCATTTTGTCAGTTTTTCTGCTTCTCTTATATTTCCGTTTGCTATGCATCTTCTAATGCCCTGTTCTATATTAATTAAATCAATTGCCACCTTGAAAATCTTTGATATCTCCTATTTTTCTTCCATAATCCAATTTAATTACAAGTTATGATACCACCCAGAATATCAGTTTCATACATCTATATGTTCTACAAAGCAAACTAGTGTATTATTAATGAGAAAAAGTATAACAGAAAGAATGGGCTAATAATATTGGGAAGTAGGACCCACAAGATTTGAGAAACAATTTGATATATAGAAAATGAAGCAGTAAAAGATGAATCTGCATTGTTTTCTTTTTTTGTCAATTGAGGCAGGTGATAGCAAATGAGAGAACAGATAGCAAGTTTGGCAGAAGAGAGAAAATAATATTTAAGTTTTTGAAAACTGATTTTGATGTGTAGTTAATGACACAAAAGCTTAAATTAGAGACCTGCACTGGTAATTCCTCACACGTTTTATCAAAGGAAAAGGTTGCAGAGAAAACTCTACATCTGGCTTTATCACCAGATGATTATCTTTTAGGTGAATTTACGAACAAACAATGCTGTTTTTCTGGGGTGCTGGTTTTTTGGGATATGCTTCAGTTTATAAAATTAATAGGATAGAAATCAATAGTGGTTATGCCACCTATAATAATAAGTCATCTGTTCGTGTCTAAAATTATAAAGTGAGAAATGTAGGTCTTGACTGCATGTTAGGAATGGGCTAGGCATTGATTTAAAATTCGTTATCTTTGGATGTAACACTACAGTCTGAAACAGAATATATTTACGGGGTAGGCTATAGAAAAAAATTCAGTAGCTAACGACATATGACAAGCATAATGGCAAACTTGGGGAAAAAAGCACTAACAAGGAAAGAGAAAGAAAATGAATGTCCTTCTTTAAAGCTGAGGATAAATGGTAAACTAGAATAAAAAACAACAAAATGACACAATAAATATTTATTAAACTCCTAAAATAACACTGTAAGCAACCTAATTTTTCTTCTTCAAACAAATAACATCAGTCAAATTAAAAATTTTTATGGATTTTAACCCATATTGAATGTTAATAAAACTAGAAATAGTCAAGTTGCATAAACGGATTCTGGTCACTTGAAGAGGGTTAACAATATCTTGAAAGTACTTGCAAATTTCCAAAGTCAGAATTTAGTAGTTATCAGTTCAATGCTTATTAAAGAAAGGATTCAGTTCAGATCATTCAGCTCTGCCACACATGATTACAGGGGAAACGATGATCTGCATGTGTAGGAAAACAAAAACAAAAAGAAAACAAGTGTAAGGAGAAAAGAATAATGATGTTCACTATTTATGCCATCCTACTGTCTTTATTTCCATAGAATGCTAGAGCTAAAAAATTAGGGTTCCGACATAAGGTACCTTGAAATTCTAGTCAATAGTAAAATTTTAAAAAGCGATTATGTTTATGCTGTGCCTTTTGGACTCTATTTTTGAATGTGACTTGTAGAAATGCAAAACATAAATATGCCACTTAGAATAGGCTGGCACTCTACTACCATAAATTTGACCAGGAATTCGATGCTTTAAAGAGTGCTAATATGCATCCTTAAGAGGCCATTACCTTGAAAGGGACTCTGACTGCATTTACAAAGGCTTCCAATACAGCAAAATTGACAATGAAGTTGGCTGATATAAAAGTTTATAGCATTTTGTTTAATTTTAGATTTATTTTCTTCACAATGCTATATTCACTTCAGGATATTGTAATTCAGTCTATATTTCACCCCCTACCCACCACCAAATTCCAGTGTCCTTCACCAACAGTCTGCCCCCACCCCACCATCGGGGATCCCAGTCTTGGGTCCTGTTATGACGGAATCTGTGTGTTCATTTGCTTCATTTAATTATATTCCACATATGACTGACACCATACTGTAGGTCTCTTTCTAACTGATTTTGCTTAACATTATCCCTTCCAGTTCCATCAGTTTGATGCAAAGTCCCCAAATTCATCTTTTTTTTAAAACAGAGAACAATTTCCCTTTACTTTTTTACAATGTAGCTTCCAGCACCCAATTCTACCTCTCACTGAATGGTTTGTCTAAAAGTAAGTATAACAGAACGACTATCTATAGCTACAATTGCTTAGTACGTTAAGGATGGCCAGCAAAGCCGCAAGCTTATAAATGGCAATATCTGAGTACAAACCCAGGTCTTCTAACACAAGCACATTTCAACTAACCAATACACACTGCTCGAGAAACATACACCTGATCCTCTGTGCTAATGCAATGGTCAGTGATTGTCACCCAACAAGGATGGCTCACCAGTTCTCAATAATCAACCCTTCTATTGGATTTGGTGACTAGGAGATTCTTTCCTTTGTACCATGAACTGAAAAGAGAGCACTGGAGATTTCAAAATGAAGTTCTATTAATCATTTATTAATAAATAGGGAGATAAAATTCAAACTACTAAACATGTGATATAGAAATCAGATAGAGAGAAGAATTCAAGAGTGAGATTAATCAATAACAAATCATGCCATATATAATTGTTTCCAGCTTCTGAGCTAAAGAGAATTTTCTATGAACTACAATTCTTTCAAAGATTATCAATATTTTTAAATCTCTTATTATTTCAGGTGCAATAGAAGAAATATAATTTTACATTCTACCACAGGTGAGTCTTCAAAGTAGACTGGTACCTCTTACAGCAACAAGAAAAAATTGCTGTTAGCCAGCATATGAAATGTTTTAGAGTTACAAACCACCGAAAATATTGCTCTCCAGAAAGCATCTAACATCTCAGTTTCAAGCTCTCTGTAGAATTGTATAGACACACGATTATGTGCTATCGACTTTCCTTTAAATAATTATAACTGCAATAAGAATAGTTACATATTTATTAATTTGTTCCTAGAGTCATACTTTATTATATTATTAGTCTTTTTAAAAACTATTAAGATAAATTTTATAAAAGAAAATCTACCTCATACTCTTCCTTACAGTCATAATGATTGACATGTAATGCATTTTTATTGAATTTGTTGTTTCTAGAAAAATATAAAAATACATAGAATACTATATGTAGTTTTGCATAATTCTGTGCATATATTCATTTTATATAGATAAACATAGAATAACATAGAATATATGCACAAATATTTAAGTACATACCTATGTAGACATGTTCATATATATTATTATGTGATTTAATAGCTAAAATATCTATGCCATATTCCTTATGAATGCACTAGGCAGAGAAAAAGGATGTAACGATGTATAGTATTTGAAGTACATATATTACTATAGGAGTGACATTAGTCATTTCATCATATAATGCAATAAATATACTACATATTATAGCATAATGATTTTGAACATAAGTTAATGTAAAGAGAGCTCGAAAAGTAAGAACATTGAATTTGAATAGTACAAACAATTGTATTCTGGAAAGAAATGAAAGACAATAGAGAAGTCATAAAGATCAATTATTCATTGGTTGGCTAAAATTATACGTGCTGTACTTAATTACAGCTAGATGAATGTTTTTGCGTTTTGTTCTCACAGCACCTATAAAGGCTTCTGTCACCTGCTCATTCATTAAGGTGCAAAAAATGGATTTAGCATAGGAGCCACAGAGGTCAAAACAGCTCCTTCATTTGCTGATGCTTTCATATACATGAAGATTTAGCTTCTATTAAGAGATAGACAGTCAGTTGTATGGGAAGAGCAGGTTGAGGAAGACTTTTTCTTTTGCTGAGCTGAAGGGATTCTCAGAATTGTTCTGAGGATAGAGAAATAGGAGAGAATTACTAAGGTCAAAGTGTTTACAGAGTGAACAAAGCTAAAATGAAGCTCTGAGCTCTATAGTACTCATGTCTGTGCAAGAGATTTGCGGTAAAGGAGCAGAATCACAGGTGAAGTCACTGACATTGGAGTCACAGAAATGCACGTCTAGACTCAAGATAAGTGGTGGAAAGATCACCAAGACAACAGCTAACCAAGAGGAGATTACAAATTGGTAGCAGAACTTGTTACTCATGATGGTTGTGTAATGCAGAGCTTTGCAGAAGACCACATAGAGAACAGAAGAAAAAATTCCGTTGCACCAAGGAAGTTAAGAACGAGTAGCTGAGTGTCAGAAGCATTATAGGAAATGGATTGTCTCCACTTAGGAGGTTCTTCAAAAACCTAGGAATACACACAGAAGCAAATGAAGTTTCTAGGAAGGAGAAAATTCCTGAGGAAAAAACACAAGGAGTTCTTCAGGTGTGAATGGTAAAAATGGTGATAATGAAATACCCGGAGGCACTGGGTACATGAGTCAGCAATAAAATGAAGAAAATCATGATCTGTGGTTCTGGATAATCAGTAAGGCCCAAGAGGATTAAATCTGTCACTGGTGTTCTATTTTTCATTTTTGGCCATTGATTTTGACAAATCTCACTGGTAGGATCAAGAGAGAAAATCAAGCAGCAGACAAGAAACAGTATCTGAGCTTTGTTTTACAGTTTTGATCAGTTTTAATAATTTCAGAGTTTTAACATTTCCATTGTATTCCTCATTGTCTCAAGTTCTATCTAAACATGTGACTTTTATGTTTAATATCTTATCGCCATGCATTAAATTCTCTGAATATTTTGCAGCATGTTTACTCTGTCATTACTTCTTACAATTATTACATGGCCAATCTATTCATTGAACACAAACTCTACTCATGTTCAATGTTTAAATTAAATAAAGGGTAAAATCTCAATGTCGTATCTACCACATGTGAAGTTTCCTACCGAGGATTAGATCAGTAGAAAAAAGCACTGCTTGATTATTATTTTCTAATGAAAATTAAAGTTTACTAGGCGGGAAGCAACAAGCAGTGCATCTATTGGTATATTTCTTATTCTCTTCTTTTTACATGTTTGATACATCATTGTATCAAATTTGATTTGACCAAACAATGATTTGTATAAATACTATCCATATTTTAATGTACTGTATATTATATATTTATATTTTATTGGAGTCATTAACCCCTATGTTGGTACACTTTAGTGGAGTAGAAGTTTTGTCTACCTTCGCCAGCCAAGCATAATTCACAAACATCTTAGGGACTGAGTTCATGTCCTGAGCTAGGGGTGTAAACAAGATGAAAAATCTAATGAAATAAATAAAAAAACTTCTTAACAAAAAACACTAATTGCTGCGTACTCTTCAGAAAAAGGCATGGCGATTTTTCAAAATAATAAATATGGGTCTGTCATTTGATCCAGCAAACCCACTTCTAGGCATGTACCCAGAGAATTCTTGCAAAAATCTCTAATCAGAAAATATATCTGCACCTTGATGTTCATGGAAGCACAGTTTGCCCATCAACAGATGATTAGATAAAGAAGCTGTGGTATATATCCTCAAAGGAATTCTATACAGCTACTTTATAAAAAAGAAAGTGCCCTTTGCAACAATCTGGATGGACCTGGAAGGATTCATTTTAAGTGAAATAACTTAGAAAAAGAGAAATACAAGATGGTTTCACTCATATGTGGAATATAATGAAATGAAACAAATAAACCCAGTAAGAACCCACAGGACACAAGATGATGGTTGTCAGCGTGGCATAGGCAGGAGGGTAGGAGTGATGGAAGCAGGTGGTGGCAAAGGACGCTGAAATTCTGGTGGAGGATGTGGTCTGAAATAGAGATTATGATACCATTTCAATACCCTTCAAATCACTACAGCCTTGTGAACAAAAGAAACAACAAATATTACTTTTCAAGAGAAAAGAATACCCTATGCTCATTCTTGACTTTTGAAGTTCTGTATTTCTATAAAAATGTATTTAACAGCGATTTTCATTTGATTTTTATAAAAGAAATCTTAACTATCTCATTAATAGTTGTGTATTAAATATTATTGTCCAAAATATGGTAATAAAATACAGCAATAATCATAAATACATGTGATTTATTATATATACAAAGACAGCACCTTATTTAGAACTATCTTGAATACTCACACAAGAGATGTGCATCATGTTTTCTAATCCGTAAATGTACCTGTACTAAATCATCACATTTTAATGCTTGTTTTATAATATCCATGTATCATTTATAGCAATACAGAACAATGTGAAATTGAAAATGTAAAATATATAAGTATATATACTACACATTAGTTAATGTATGTGGAACAAATATGTAGAATATATGCCTATGTGTATAATTAATATATTCATAAATTATTGTAATTAATATACATACTTAGATACCTATTTGATAGACACATGGAGAGGGAGAAGATGCAAAAGAGAGTTATAGTCCACATTATATATGAATAGAATTGAAACACCATGTAGAAATAATCGGAAACACATTCATGCTTTGGCTGCTAAGGTTCAGACCAGGCAAGGTCCAAGGACATTGATTCATGTCCTAGGTCTAGGGTTTTAAAAACAGCAGCAACAAACCTGATAATACAGTTTGTCAACAGATCAATGGCTATCATATATGGAATATAGATTAATGTTATCAATTATCTGAAATTCAAAGGTTTAGTGCTAAATGGAAAAGTAATTGTTTTACCCTTTTCTTCCTCATAAAGACCTTGCTATTTCATCACAATACATGTAATAAAATGGTTATCTTAAGTTTACCCTCACCAATGTCTGAAATTTACAATCCTAAAATATTCCACCTGCCATCCTGGCACAAATCTTCAGATGAAAGTTTTACTGCTCTTCAAGAAAAATAATCTAGAAAAAATATAAGTTCTTTAGACCTTTCACAAAAGGTTATTTCCATTTGCTTTCCTTAGGAAAAAGGCAAATATACTTTTAATGTGTTTTGGTTTGGAAATAGTTTTGCTTTAGAAATATTCTCTGAGACAAGCAGATTATGAATGACATTCGAGAAAATTAGGCACTGATGAATCACACACTAGTAAGCTTTGGTGAATATATTTTAATTAGTTGATTATGGGACCTGTATCCCAGAAGAATTGTGAGGATATTATCCAGTGATGATGATCAGGTGTTTTGGGAGGGGGGAGCTTTAACAAAAGCAAGCCAACAATTTCAGATGTTCATTTGCATATGATTCATGCATTGTATCATGAGGAATCAGTTGAAATATGAAAGAGAGAACACTCAGGGAACTATTAAGGAATAAATAGCTGGTTCCACTGTCTATATATCAATTTTTAAATCATTGAAGATTTTTATTATATATCACAATAACCCTTTCTTTAAGAATTTCATCTCGTTCAATCAATTGAACAAAGTAGTTTCTACATATTAAAATCAGAAGCTCTTCAGATATCATCTTTACATTTCTCTATTATTTCTGAGATAATAGAACCATGTCATATTTTATTATTTTTTAAGGTTATAGTGTTGTAACATTGCATTATAACAGGATATAGGTTCATGGTGTGTGTCATTATAAGTCAGTATCTGTGTATAACAGATTAAATTGGACACTAACAGGTCAATATTATTTTCTACCATACATTTGACCCACACTCTGTCCACTGCCCTCTCTTCACTTATATTAACTAATAATTTCATTTTTTTAGACTAAGTGTCTATTTTTGTTTGATGTGGTTCATTTATCTATGTGCCACTTATAAGTGAAATCATACAATGCTTATATTTCTACTTCTGACATCTCTCGAAACGTAATCTGACTAGTTCCTTCCATGTTGCTGCAAATGGCTGGATTTCATCTTTTTTAATAACTGAGTATTATTCCATCATATATATGAAAAGATATCTACATTATCTAGTCATCTGTTTATAGCCTTCTAATTTGTTTACTGCTCTGGGTATTGCAAATAATGCTGCAATATATTTGAGTGTGTATACTTCTCCTTCAATTAATATTGCTTTTTCTAGGGCAAATACCCAATAAGATTATATGGAATTTCCATTCTCAATTTTTGAGGTTTCTCCAAATTGATTTCCATCATGATTACACCAACTTACATTTTCTCAACAGTATTGTTTGAAAAGATATACAAAATAAACCATTATCCTACTTACAATGAAGAAAAGAGAAAATACACATAAATAAAATAAAAAATGAAGGAGGAGAAATTACAACAAATAGTAAAGAAGTAGAAAGGATCATAAGTAAGTGTTATGAACACTCATATGACAACAAACTAAAAACCAAGAATAAATGAACATATTCTCAGAAATATATTGCATGCTAAGAAAAAGTTCATGAAGATATAGACTATCTGAACATAATGATCAGAAACACAGAAACTGGAATGAACAATAATTAAAAATTTCCCTAAAACTAAAACTTCCAATCCAGATATTTTCTCTAGTTGATTCTCCCAGACTTACAAAGAAGAATTAATACCAATACTTTCCATGTATTAAAAAAAGCAAAATTCCAAATGCTCTTTTTAATGTAAACATTGCCTGGATTGTAACATTAGAAAAGGACATTAAAAAAAAAAACAAACAAACCAGATTAGTGTACCTGATTAATAGTGATCCTAAAAAGTTCAAACCAAATTCACAATTCCTTAAAAAAATCATACACCACAATCAAATGGGATTTATTCCAGGGACACAGAGGTAGTTCAATATACTCAAATCAATTAATGTGATATATTACTTCAACAACAAAAAAGGACAAAATCATATGATTGCTGCAAGATGCAGAAAAGCATGTGATAAGATTCAAATGCTTTCATGCAAACATCCTGCAAAAGTAAATAAAGACTACATGTATTTTATTATAATAAAGTTTATATAGGACAACCAAAATCATACTCACTGAGGAAAAACTGAAAGCTATTCCTCTAAGATCATGAACAAAACCAGGATGTTCGTTCTCATCAATATTTTTTTCCATGAATTCCAATTTATTTTTCTAACAGACAAAGTGAAAAATGCAGACACGGGTATTTTTGGAATATTTTATTGTTTATCGTACTTTATCCTAAGGGAAACAATAGTTTAAGTGTTCCTAAAAATATTCTGATTATATTAATATTTCCCCTAGTATTGTGAAATAACAGAGGTTTAGTCTAAAATGGTTCTTACAGTTATTAATTGTTGTGCTATTTTTTTGGATCACTGTTTTTGAGGTAGAATACCTGGAACCCAAGAGTTTATAAAGAGAACAATGATTTGTTTTACAGAAGCTGCTTGCAAATGTGCAAAACTAGCAAAAACCCATAGGGGTTGCAAATTCTTGTTAATGAGAGCAATTAAAAAAAAAAAGAAAGAAACAAGCTGTAAGAAAAATGCTTTGTTTCTCAGACTGTATTAACACCCACAGATAGTTTAGCTTAGATCTGAGAAGTCTGAAAAATTTCCGTATAAATTTACAGTCTGCAAGAAAAGACTGCCCCCCACAACCCTCTCCTTGAGGCCGATTTACTCTCACCAGCATTGTAGAGGAAGATTATATAAATAAATATACATATATATATATTTTAATGTAAAGATGAATGTAGTAATGAGGGTGAGTAGGCAGTCAGGAAGGAATATAGAGAGATAGAGGAGTGGAAAGCGCTTTCTTTATTTTTATTTCGTTCACATTGGTTGTTCCCTAGGCCGGGCGTTGGTTCCTTGGCATGTATGTACTAGAACGTGTACTAGAATGCTAGGCCAACAGGGCATAACCAAGAGGATGTATAATGATGTATTAGATACTACTGGATCAGCCAACACAACAGCATTTATTTATGGTTATCCTTAAAAAAATAAGTTTTGTATATAAAGAGAACTTCTAACCAAGGAGTTTTGAGATAGGAGATGTGAATTCTTTTGCTTCAACCCATTATCTCTATACCATTGGAAAGAACATATAAAGCATATATTCTTTAAGCCATTTTGTCATCATTGCTGAGAAAATTAATAGATTAGAATAATTTTCAATTGATCATTTTTGACTTATCAGATATGAATCATATTTTGCAGTTTGGCAATTAACATTTTTACTTTTTATGTGAATCAGATTTTAATATTAAATATAATATTTCTTCCATTAAGGACACAGTAGTTTTAAAAATTATCCAAAAAACAAGAACCCCAAAATGGCATTTTCTAGCAATGTCAAGAAAACAACAGATAACACTATTAAACTTCCTCATCGTGTTTTCTTAGATGCTTAGAGATTTTACATATTTATTTATATCCATTGTTTTCTGAGTGATAAAATAAAAATTGTTATCTTGACTTTCAGCTTAAACATGTCGACTCTTTTATTGCTATTGATCTCAATATTATTGTAAAATAATAAAAATCATTATAATAAAATGAGTCAATAATATTGAAATATTTAAATATTCAGACTAACATTATAGCAAGGTGTAATTGAAATTAAATAAATAAAAGAAAACATGAACAAAGCATTTCTAGAAATTGGTCTAAAAGATGTGTTTGGGAACTCAACTTCAATGTCAAGGAAAAAAAAGTCAAAAATAAACAAATTGGACAACTATATATATACTAAATTAAGTTCACCTCTAGAAAGCTAAATCTTCACCTTATAGTTGGTCATTTTACCTAAATGTCCACAGCGTTCCCTACTCTTCGATAACTGATTTGGTCTTACCGACTAAGAATCTATTTTATTTTGTAATTACTTTCATCCATTTGTTTTGTTTTGCCGTACGCCACCTATGAGTGAAATCATGTGGCCTTTGTTTTCCTGTGTCTGACTTATTTCAATAAGCATAATACTTGGTCCACTGATGCTGTTGCAGGGGCAGATTTAATCTTTCTTTTTTATAGGGAAAGATTTTCTAATGTATAAATTCCACGTCTAACTCACTCATGTACTGAAGATCATTTAAGTTCTTCAAGGTCTATGGTATCATAAACAATTCTGATATAAACACGGGGTTGAATATATCTCATTAACATAGTGTCTTTGCATTTTTCAGGTAAATGCCAAGTCTTGGGATAACTAGATTATATGAAATATCTATTTTTAATTTTATGGTATCCCTATACTTTTTCCCATTAAGCTTGCATTTATTTACATTCGTAACAAAAGTGAGGATTCCCTTCTGTTCACATCCTCTCCGACTTTGATAGTTTATTGACTTTCGGATAACACCCATTTTCACACGTGTAAGGAAATACATCATTTTTGTGATTATTAGCATATGCCTAATAAAATGAGTCGATGAACATATTTTCATTTACTTTTGGCCATCTCTATGTTTTATTTAATGGAAAGTGATCTGCTGCCCATTTTTTAATTGGATGTTTTACTTGTTGAGTTTTACTTTTTTAACACAGCATGGTAATGCCGTGTGAGATTATGATGTATAAAAATCTTCTCCCATTCATTAGGGTGCATTTCGTATTGATGATATTTTTGTTATGCAGAAACTTTTTGTTTGATGTAGTTCCATTTTTAGAATTTATTTTCCCTTGCATTTGGATTAGAGTCCTTAAAAACATCACTAGAACAACAATGTCAAAGAGCATATTATCTATGCTTTCTTTCTGGATCTTAATGCTTCAAATCTTACATTCAAGACTTTATTTTATTTTGAATTAATTGTAGTATACTGTGTTATCAGATGGGCTGGTTTCATTCTTTTTGCATTGAGCTTCTGGTTTCCACACCATTTACTAAAGAGACTTTTTTTGATCTATAGTTTGCACTTGGGTCGTTGGTCATACATCACTTGCCATATAAGTGCATGTTTGTTTTTTCACAATCAGTTTTGCTCCTTTGACATGTTTTTAATTTTTTATTCCAATATCACTTTTTCTGATTAACATTATTTTGTAATTTGTAATTGAGTGTGAGTCTTATTTTTTTCTTATAATTGTTTTTGCATTAGGAACATTTTTGCACTTATAAACAAATTTCATGCTTTTAAGTATTACTTTAATGATGAATACAGTTTGGATTTCAATAGGAATAGCACTGAATTGTATATTACTTTAGGTAATGTAGTCATTTTAATTAAGTTAATTATTTCAACCTGTGAATATAGAATATCTTCCCAATTCTTTTTTTCATTTTTCTGTTTCTTTAAACAGTGTCCTCTATTATTAAATTTATATATCTTTAATTCAGATGTCAAATTTTAATAGCTAGGATACAGAGAATGTGAACACAAATATTATCAACATTAATTATAGAAGACCAATAAATAATGGTAAACTTGGAAAAGAAAGCTCTCAACAAGAGAACAGAGAGGAAATTACTGCTGTTATTTAAAATCAAGGCAAAGATTATATAAAAATTATTTATGAAAAATTTCATACACATATTGAGTTCCTAAACATAATTTTAATTGTCCTAGGTTACCTTCCTCAAAGAATTAAAAAATCAATGAAGTGAAAAAAAATTGAGCATGAACTATTTTCCAGGCTGACTGCTAACTGAACGAAGGTGATGAGAATTTGGATAAATACTGCCAGTTACTGGAAAGTAATTATATCATAAACACACACAAACACAATTTCTAAAGTCAGAATTTAGCAGTGTTGATTTACTACAATAAAGAAATGCACTTAGCACGAACCATTCAGATTGTCACAGTTTGTCACAGGTGTTTTTCGGGGGAGGATTATTCTTTATGCATTTTCATGTTTAGGTAGAAAGAAAAAAAATTTGAAAAGAAGAATAATTGCATTATATCAAACTACTCTCCTCAATTCCTTACTAAATTTCCCAAAGAATGTGATTCTGTACATAATTAACAGTCATTCAGGGATGTGTCAATCAATTCTAAACTGGCCTTTCTATTAATGTGGTGGAGAGATTCTTTCCTTCGTATCATCATCATAAATTGAAAGCCGCAAAGTGTTGTGCTTTAATCATATTGAAATGAGATCCATTTTAATGAAGAACAAAGGAAATTTAAACAAGTAAATACATAGCACAGAACAGATAAAGGGAGAGAGAGATGCAAGCAAGAATAAGAATCATAAGTAATATACATCCTTTCTGGCTTCTGAGTTAAAGAGACTCTTTTGGAATTTGCAAATCTTCTGAACATATCTCTCCAAATCATTTTCATTTTTATCTTGTCCTGGTTTTTATATGCATTTGGCAAACACATAATTCCAATATGCTAAAAAAGGTTAATTATCAAAATTATACTAGATATTAATAAAGGAGAGAAAAACTTGCTATTAGCTTGGATAATGCATGGTTATAGAGTTGCAATCACAGTCTTGAATAAAGATCCCCAGAGAAGATCATTATCAAGCTGAAAGCTGCTAGGTCTCTGTAGATACTTTTTTATAAAAAAATCATTACACACTATTGCCTTTAGATAATAACTCTAAAAACTCATGAATTTAAAATATCTTAAATCTTTTTCACAATGCTGCCTTCATTTTTAATTTGATATTGCATCAAAAGCATAGTTCACACCCCACCCTCCACCAGAGTTGCAGTGCCCTCTACCACCCATCCCTTCTTTCCTTACCTATCCCTTCCTACCCATTGGAAGTCATCATCTTGTGTCCTGAGAGTTTTTGCTGGAATTTATCTGTTTATTTGTTTCATTCTTTCCACATATGAGTGAAATCATCCTATTATTCTCATTTGCTTTCTGACTTATTTCACTTAACATGATCCCTTCTATAAAATTATTCTTAATAATGCAATTTTTATTTTAATTGTTTATTCTTATTTGAGCAATCATACATGAATTACTAAAGACAAAAGTAAATGATAGCAGTCATTCTTGTGTTGTTTTCTCTCATAATGATAAAATTTCATTAAATTTCTCCTTTTTGAAAGTGGGAAGTTGTGAACTAAAGTCATTCTCATCAAAATTAATCTTTTTTGCTAGACATTTATTTCCATAAATATTTAAGTATCTTTTTAAAGAAAGATAGGCAATAAGTCAGAAGGTCTATATAAACATATATGTATGTATGTAACTATACATATGGGAAACTGTGTATATACCACATTTATACATATCTGTATGTTAAGTACGTACATTAGTAGGTGCATTCATATATGCATTTATATCATTTAATATCTTAAATATGTCAATGTTACATTCTATTTAAATACATTACACAAAATAAAACACAATAGATATTATGTAAAGCAGCTATGTTAATATTGGAAGTGACTACATTTTTTGGTTTACAACATAGGAAAATTCTTCTGGTCAACTCATAATGACATTGTGTGTAAATTTGTATAAGAAATTATAATTGAAGAAAACTGAATTCAAAATAGCATAATTGTATTTCTCAGAACAAGAAGAGATGGAAGGTAAAAAAATAAATTATTCTTTGAGTCTTAGGTGAAAATTATGGATTTCACTTTATATCTGCAATCAAATAAATGTTTTAAAGGAAAATAACTTTGTTACAACATCTTTAAAGGCTTGTTTCACCTGCTGATTCCTTAAGGTATAGATAAATGGATTTAGCATAGGAGCCACAGAGGTATTGAGCACAGCTACTCCCTTGGACAAAGCAACTCCTTCCTTTGGTGATGTTTTCACATACATGAAGATACAGCTTCCATAGGAAATAGAGACAACAATCATATGGGAGGAGCAGGTGGAGAAGGCCTTTTTTCTTTGTTGAGCTGAGGGGAATCTCAGAATTGTTCTGAGGATAGAGGAGTAGGAGAGAATTACTAAGGTCAAAGTGGTTATAAGAGTGAATAAAGCTAAAATGAAGCTCAAGAGCTCTAGAGTACTTGTGTCTGTACAAGAGATTTGCAGTAAAGGAGCATAATCACAGCCAAAGTGGTCAAGGATATTGGAATCACAGAAAACCACTTCTAGACCCATGAGAAGCGGTGGAAAGATAACCAAGAAACCAGCAATCCAAGAGGAGATTACAAGTTGGTAGCAGACCTTGTTACTCATAATGGTTGTATAATGCAGAGGTTTGCAGATGGCCACATAACGATCATAGGACATAGAAGCCAGAAGAAAAAACTCTGTTGCACCAAACAAGATAGCAAAAAATAGCTGAGTCATACAGGCATTGTAGGAAACAGATTTGTCTCCAGTGAGGATGCTCATCAAAAATCTAGGAATACACACAGAAGTAAATGAAATTTCTAAGAAGGAGAAATTCCTGAGGAAAAAATACATGGGGGTCTTCAGATGTGAATCCAGCAGAGTAAGTATGATGATAGTGAGATTTCCGGTAACACTGAGTATATATGTGAGAAATAAAAAGAAGAAAATCAGCATCTGTAGTTCTGGATTATTAGTCAGACCCAGGAGGATGAAATTTGTCACTGATGTTCTATTTTTCATCCCTGAGGTTTGACTGTTGACAGGTCTGCTGTTAGGATTTAACAGAAAATGAAATAGAGAAGCATAAATATCTGTCCTATTTAACAACTAATTGAATTTACACAAGAAATATTTGTGAATTAAGAAAAAGTTTTCTCTCTCTATATAGTCCTCATTTTCCTCAAATCTATTATAAATCTTACATTTTTAATATTTATCTATTGCTCTGAATCATGTTCTCAAATTTATTACTAGGAGTCAACTCTCTCTGAATACCTTGTAATTTTTATCTAGGAAATCTATCCATGCTTCATTATTTAAATAAAATATAGAGTACATTCTTTTGCTCTTAAGTTATAATTTTCAGTCATATGTACACCTACTGTTGATGGAAAATGGTGATCAAATCACGAGTTAATATTTTATAATTAAAATTATTGTTGTTTAGTGGAAGTAACATTGATAACACAGTCAGTATTTTATTGCCATTTTATTTGCAGAAATGAGATTTCACCTCATTCTAATATTCTATATGAACATTTATTAATGTTTATATACATTTCATGTACATTTTCAATCTGCTACACATATTATATTTGCACTCCTGTGTTCGTTTTTGATGAAAAAATAAGAATATTAGTTTCCATGGAAATTAACAGTGGTTTTTCCTTTGATGATTATAATATATAAAAATACAACTTTTACATATCTCTTTGACACTTGAACATTAAACAATATGTTCACAAAAAATAACTAATGAAATGCAGGAGGACTGATATATGAAATTTAAATATAAGCTATACAAAGACTTTGCCTTTGTCGTTGAGAAGGATATCGCTCTACCACACCAGAAATATATACCATTCTTTTCCTAATATGAAAATATGTCAATATTAAATCAACTTATTTCGATTTTAATTTTCATACGATCAATATATCATTCTTAGTACTGTGGGGAATCAGTTTAAAATTCTAAATAAGTATGCATAGTGGCATATAGTATATAATAATTTATTATGGCAGTAACACACATCAAATACATATTTATAAATAAAATGGCATGTACACATGTATGTGCATACTTATAGTAATCAATATTTTATATGTGTATATATGAATATATATATGATTGAGATAAAGGGAAGTGCACCATAGGCTTATAATCAATATTGTTATCTAAATGGAAATTAGAACACCAAATAGCAATAAACTCAGAATACTTACCTTTCGTCAAAAGATTGATGGTAAGAGTCAGATAATGACTACAAACTAATTTGCTCAATTAACTTTACTTAAAAGTCATTTAATAAGTAATACTTCATGACAAATATTTGTTTTCCTGTCTTAATTTCTCACAAAGCATTGTAATTGCATTTCAATACGCCTAACAGATTATTTTCCCTCCTTATGTTTTTCCTACTACATTCTAAAATAGAATCCTGAAATATTCCATTTGACATCTTGACATAAATCTTCAGATGAAATTTTTACTGTTATACAAGTAAAACAATCTAGAATAATCCTGATAGGTTTTTCTGATTACTTGCAGAAGGCTATTTCTCTGTATTTAAAAGTAAAGTGAACATAACACCTTCAATGTGTTTTGGCATAGAAATATAACATAGATTTGTTTCGCAAATAGTCTTTGAGATAAACAAACTAATAACTTCTGGGAAAATAGTAATAAAGCTGATGAATTATGTATCAGATTACCTTTCGTAAATATGCTTTAATTGGCTGATTGTGGGATTTGTGTCCCAGGAGTTTTGTAAACTATCTAGCAATTATAGCCAAGTATTTGGGGTAGATTAAAGTTCAGCAAAAGTAATCCAAATTTTTCTGATGTTCATTTTTTTAAGATCTATGCATCGTTAATGCAGTGAAATATAAATTTTAAATATAAAATGTGAGGATTATTAAGGAGTAAAGAGCTGGTTTCACAGTCTATGAAGCAACTTAAGAATTATTGAAAAATTTTTTATATATTTTATCAGCCAAACTTCTCTTGGGAAGTACATTTCATCTCATCAATTTAGCAAGGTAGCATATATCTATAATTAAAAGCAACTCAAGGTCCACCTTTACAGTTATGTATTTTAAACATATTAGCTTAAGAACCATAAGAACCAATATATATTTAATAATGTATATACAAACTCTTTACTACTGAACAAATTAGCTAGAACTTATTTCACAGTAACTGTAATGTAAAGAATATAACTCATTTGAAATAACATCTTATTGAGCAAATTATCCAAAATAGACTGGTATATTTAAATTCCTTTTGCAGAACAATGATTATACATCAAAACAGTAATCTTAATTAATAATTGCATTATTATCGATATTACCAATATTGTTGAGACAAATATAAATTAAACCAATTATCACAAATTGACATGGATCTTTCACTTAAAGGAGTTACTTTTCATTGGTATATGTGTGTCTACATACATATACAAATATCTGTATACAAACATATACTGCTAACAATTTGAATTTGAAATAGTCTTCAATTATTTACAATTCAGATATATATTTTGGAAACCTGTCTGTGAACCATGGCAATGCAATTTTAAGTTTCCGATACCTAATTAGGAAACTTTTATTTTAAGCAAGTTACCATTTAATATTTCTACCATTAGCTTAATTGCCTTGAATAGTGTTTTATTCTATGTACATACCATAATTAATCAAAAGTTTCTTTACTGAACATTTGAAATCCCCTCTATTGATTATTCTACATTAAGTAATTCAGAAAAAGAAAGACAAATACTGGATAATATCACATATATGTGAAATATAAAGAAACAAATAAAAGGAATAGATGAAACAATAGCAAGAGCAACTCTTGCTCTTTGACAACAGAAAGTGTGAACCAGGTAGGAAGCAGGTGGGACATGGCGTAAAATTTGGTGTGGTCCTGTGGAGAGTGCACAGACTTTAGGGCATTTATTGTTGCTCAGGTGTGTTGTCATATCTGGAATTGTATTATTTTGTAAGTCAAAGTTACTTCAAATAGCATTAAATTAAAAAAGTACTCCTTATTGTAATCTATGTTAGGCACAAACACATATACACCTTTTCATAATTGCCCTATTACCTTTTTTTTTTTTTCGAAGGAAAGGTACAGGTAGGAATGAAGTTGAGTAGGCAAGGAAAGAAGGAAGAGAGAAGAGGAGGAAAAGCATTATTCTTTTTTTTTTTTATTTAGTTGTTTACAATTGCTGTTTATCCTGGCCCCGACTTTTGAAGCCTGGGCATTGGAATGTATGTAGGACTGCTGAGAGGTGAAATAGACCACTAGGCCACCAGAGCGCACCCAGCCCTATTACCTTTTATGAGTAGCTTACAGTAGAGGAGATATTGGGTCATAATTTGCATACTTAAACTGTTCATATTTATTTCAAAATTTCTCTACATGAATGTTTCTTTAACATAAATCCAGCATACAAAAGATGAGTATTTTTTATTCTTATCAATTGACTGAGAATAAAAAGATATGTCTATACCTATTTCTAGGATGTATATTATATTATAATGAATACACATCACAAAATTTCAATTGATACTCTGTATTGCATAGTTCTTTATCCTTCAATTTGTTGAGAGTAAATTTATTATTTTTCCTCTATTACTAATAGCTTCTCTAGTGAATTTTCTGTTATATGAATTTTTGAATGTTTCTTTTTAGGAAGTAACATAGTGATTTGAATTACCTCTAGACACACGTGGGACAGTCTCTACTGGACAGTTTCAATATGTGACTCTAAAACACATGTCAATTGAGTTTTCAGTATCACAATAAATTATAATTTATATTTCATTATTTTGACTGGAAATCAATTGATTGCAAAGAAGATTTAAACTTTCCAGAGACTGCCTTCTGTTTTCTCCCTCACTGAATTCCACGCTGATGTCTGTTTTTCTCTTCCATTTGGTTTACCTGAGATCAATTTGTTCTTTTATTTTTCTAGTTTATAGAGTTAGAAGCTGAAATCACTTACCTGAGAAGTTCCTTCTTTTTCCTAATACACTGTATTAACTTGTCATTGATTTTCTTTGACCCAAGAATCACATATTAAAATGTTATTTTTTAAATCTTACTGGATCTCCATATATATATTTCCATATTTATCGCTAATCGAATTGCATAGTATTCAGTAACTATAGGGTTTTTTGCTTGTTTTTTGGGAGAGATAGAGGCAGGAATGAATGCAAACAGGTAGATAGGAATGAACAGAGAGGAGGAAGAAATATTTTATTTGTTTTTATTTAGTTGTTCATCTTGATAATTTTCCTTGTCCTTGGGGACACAAGAAGGGATCCTCGGGGTGTTTGGAAACTATGTGCTCTTGACCAGAGGCAGTGTACCCAAATGCTACTCCACCAATTTATACATTAAGTTGAATCTTGAAAATTAATTGAGAAATCTTTGCCAACCAGATTATGGTCTATTGTGATGCTATTATCTGTACTACTTGAAAAAAGGAGCGTTCTGTTGATACTGAGAATTATAAAAATGCCAGTTAGTAAACTGGTTTAATAAAGATGCTCATACCTTCTGTTTCCTTACTATTATTTTAAACTGCTTCTATTTATTGTTGCATATTCAAAAGTTCAGATTCTAATGTGCATTTGACTGCCACAGTGTTAAACTTTCATAAATATTAGCAATCATATGCTAAACACAGTTGTAATTTGAAAAATTATGCAAAAGTATAAATAATAGGTAAAATTAATATAATAACTTAAAACTCACTTGCTGATGTATTTAATCACAATACTTTTACAAGAAAAGCATTGACGGTTGAAATTCAGCTCCAAATTCCAAGTTGTGGTTGAATTGCCAACATAGTAAAATTAATAAAAACATTATTAGAAAATAAATTAGGTATCAGAATATAATTAATAATGATGGAGTTATTATATTTTTATTATTCATTAAAATTGATAAAATGTGTCTATTTTCACTAATATCTGATTTTTAATAAACTTTTTAGCATGCTAATACACTGCTATCAACATGCATTGAAAGATCTGGAATGCAGATTGCCTCATTGCTTGAGTCATATCTTTCTCAATAGATGCCAAGCAATTGCTTAGATTTACATAGACTCTCCAAGATGACACCAGTTGTATAGCAAAAAGAAATACCAGGAAACAATTCTGGAATAGTCATTAAATTCACATCTGGTGACTATGATTTTCAATTCTAACTGAAAAAGCTATGTGTTATGCTACTATAAGTATGAAGAAATTTTAGTAAAAGACTATGCTTGCATTATTGGAGACAAAGATATAATATGTCTATTATAGAAGTCACTTCCATACATGTGGTTGGATTATTATAATAAAAAAAGTGTTTGAATAAACACTTGGTAAATTTTTTTTTTTTTTAATGGTGAAAAAAGGGAATCTAAGCACTGAGAATCCTAATGGATATTAAGGATATCTGTTCTGATATTAATTTAAATAACCTTGTGTATCATGCATTACTTTTACTGGAAGAATGGGAAAAGTAATGTACAAAGTTTTATTCAAATAAATTTAGCTGTTATGAAAAGTTTTATATAGAAAATACTTATAGCAAGAGTAGGAAATCACAGAGAAGCTTAAACTCACACTATCCAATGTGTATAAATATATATATATATATATTAATAGATGGATATAGATGAAATCATATTAGTACCAGAAAGCACTTAAGGTATTAATAGGTTACTGGAAATTTTGAGAGCTATTCAGGAGACAGAAGGTATATGGATTCAATTTAAAACAAAAATAATACAGAGGAAACTTTTATGAAACCAATGGAAAGACAGGATATTTACCAAAAAATTACTAATTTTGGATTTGACATCAGCAAATTGTGAAAAAAGAATGAGCTCTAGTGCAATTATCAGAGTAGTTTATCAGTGTGCTTCACACTTGGAGTATTAAATGAAATATCATAGTTGTAATTTTGAAATTTAGTGCCAAAAAGGATTAAACAAGATATATTATAATATTAAAGTATGAAATTGAAAATGAAGATATATAGGTGACAAAGCATTTAGAACAACATTTATTATGTGAAAATAACAGGATATTAAATGACAAGTCATAACACACAGGTAGGAAAATTATCTCAAAGAGGAACCTATTTTGATAAGCTGTTATGCTCTGTGAGAAACAATCTCCAGTATTACTTGTTTAGAACGTTTAACTGGATTTGGATTGCTGCCCCAAAGAAAAGTCCTTCAAAGATTGTTAAAACTGAACTCTGACATTCTTGTTAAATGTCCTTCTCATATATTTGACAAAAAAATCATTCATGTCAAAAAATTTTCAGTGGATGTAAAGTGAAAATACAGTTTAAGTGAGGTCAATATTGAATATCTTAAAGGTAAGGTAAAATGAAAAGAGCAGTTTATGAAGACATGTAATTACATTATTATTGTGTTTGAGCTATACTTTCGTTGAAAGTTCAGTCATTGTTTTCTTTTTTATTATAATTTCTTTGAGAAGCAGTTTTTGACCAAGTTCTTAAAGGATTGCTTTACTTGCTGGTTCCTTAGAGTGTAAATAAAAGGATTTAGCACTGGGGCGACAGAGGTATTGAGCACGGCTATTCCCTTGGTCAAAGCCACACCTTCTTTTGCAGATGTTTTGACATACATGAAAATGCAGCTTCCGTAAGAAATGGAAACAACAATCATGTGCGAGGAACACGTGGAAAAGGCTTTTTTCCTTTGTTCAGCAGAAGGAATTCTCAGAATTGATCTAAGAATAAAAGCATAGGAAAAAATCACTAATGTTAAAGTTACCATGAGTGTGAATACTGCCAGGAAAAATGCCATGAGCTCCAGGAATGCTGTGTCTGTGCAGGAGAGCAGCAGCATAGAGAAGAGTCACATGTAAAGTGGTCGATGATGTTGGAGTCACAGAAATCCAATTGCAGTCCCATGATCACAGGTGGAAAGATAATGAGAAATCCAGCCAGCCAAGCACTAAGCACAAGTTGGTTGCAGATTCTGCTGTTCATTATTGTTGTGTAATGCAGTGGCTTGCAGATAATTACATACCGATCATAGGACATAACAGTCAGAAGGAAAAATTCTGTCGAACCCAGAAGTATGAAGAAAAACACCTGGGCCATGCAACAATTATAGGAAATGGTCATATCCCCTGTTAAAATGCTGACTAGAAATCTAGGAATACAAACTGTCGTGAATGAGATTTCTAGGAAGGAGAAATTCCTCAGGAAGAAGTACATGGGAGTTTTGAGGTGGTAATCTATCAGGGTAAGGGTGATGATTGTCAGCTTTCCAGTTATACTCAGTAATAGGTAAAAAATAGGAATAGAAAAATCAGAATATTTAACTCTGGGTCATCTGTTAATCCCAAAAGAATGAACTCTTTCACAGAAGTTTTATTCTTCATTTCTTAATGTTGATTTCTTCCATCTCTTACAATAAATACAAGAAACAATGATTTAGTGGATCTTGGATTACTTTTTTTTAACATCTGCTGATTTAAAAAATATGCAGACATAAATTAAACCAACTAATTATCAATGAGTTTTAACGAATTCTCAATATTTCAGCAAGGATAAAGAATTTCTTTTTAGTATCTGGTTTATTTATCACTAATCACTTGATATGTCTAATAAACTTAGGTGCATAAAAAGTGTGCTTTGTCAAATGTACTTTGCTTAATTTTAATTTTATGTATATAAATGCTAGATAAAATTCTGTTAAATGTAACATTATTTTTATTTAAATGTCATTCCAAAGACCATACTGTCTAATATTTTAATGCAATACTTTGAAGCAGCTTTTATTCACAATTATTTCAAGACACAATATCATTTGTAGTTATAGAGATATAATAACGAAAGAATCATAGCCATCAAAACTAGTATTTCTATCATTTTAAACAATATAGATTTTTAAAATGAATTAATAATAATGAATTACTTGTTAGAGACTCTAAAGGGCAAAATTAAGTTATCTGATTGTTATGTTGATTAGAAAATGGGAAATATGAGGTAAAAATTTAAAAAAAATACTTACAATTGTGTAATCCCATGTGTTAATACACCGCTCAATCCCAAATGCTCTGTTACTTTCACTTTTGTAACATTTGATAGATTTCACAATTTGTTCCTGCCTTTGCATTTATATGCAATAGCATACTTTACTGGTGGAATTTGGCAGGATGGTCTTGTTTGATAGTGAGACAGAACTTATTGAAGAATATATCCAGTAGAGAAATTACTTTCTGAAATGGGAGAAGTCCTGATAGAAAGTCACAGTTGCTGATAAATGGTACTACAAGTAGATGGAATCAAAGTATTCAAAAGATACTGCAATTTGAAACCCAAGAAAGAGTTGATGACAAAGTGGCAAAAGCTCTGACCTTTCCAAGCAGTAGATTCATGTTAAAACTAAAAGCTGACACTCAAATATTATTGCAAATTTTTTCCTTGAGCACCAGTGTCTCTAGTATTAATTGCTACTTAGAGGTAACACTAGAGGCTTGGGAAAGGAGAGGGCAGCAGCAAAAGGAAACCTGCCCTCAACATTTAAATGTTTACATTGCAGGACAAAAGACTATTTTCCTGGAACGTGAGCCAGACTCTCAAAATAAATGAATAAATTTAAAAAAAAAATGAAATATACATCAAAAAAGAAAAAGAAAATGTGGAGTCAGGGAACAGTTATAGTAAAATGTGCAAACAGAGTTGAGAAAGTTGTATATATTGCTGATTAATTAAAGAAAGCTTTTAATTCAAGTATGGCTCAGAATCAAGTATTAATAGTTATGGGAAAGAGGAGAGCATATTGCCATATGGGAACAAATAAAAATTGTGAGAAAAAATTCCTTGAAATATAAAGAACTATCCTGAGTTGCACAATACAAGGCTAGCTATTTGGTATCACTCATGTTCCAAAATTCCATAAAAAACAAACAACAAAAAACATAAATAACATTATCCTTACTTTAGATGCTAGGAAAGTCTCTGAATACAACATTTTACTTTGTTTTAGTAACTTTTATGAAAATCGGCTTGTAGTTTGTGTTTTTAATTTTCTTTTCCATTCATCAGAAAAACTTGATTTTCTAATTGCTGCTTCCAAAATAAACATACTGGCTTTATCTGCCTTTTTATTAATTTTTTTTTTCAAATAGTCACACGGGGTTTTGCAGGAAAGCAATTAATATGTCTAAAGTACTGGTAAGTGCAACCTTAATTTTCCTTGAACTTTAATTGCTTGTCCTTGGAAAATGACTAAAAGGAACAAACACCAAAGGCTTGGAAAATGCAAAAAAACCAAAACCAAAACCAAAAAAAAAAACAGTGAGCATATAGTAATATTAGAATTCTTTTTGATTTGTATTATCAATGTTATTTTGACATGAGTAAGTGTCTAAGCAATACAAATCCAAATACACATAAACTAGTGAAGATGCAGAAAATATCACAGGAAAGACTTCCAAAATGTAAATTGTTATTCAAATGATTTTTTTATAATAAAAAATTATTGAGTAACTCTTTTAGATAAAGTGTAGTTAGTAGGTAGCTTCTTCATCAACCTGCAATAAAAACTGAGACGGATGTATAAACATGATATTCATCATATCCAAAGTTGTTTTTATTTTCATGTTAGAAAATGAAAGCAACAAAGTGCTTTTTTTTTGTTTAAATTTTCTAATTATTCCTACTAGATAATTGGGATCTTTTACATGCCTTTTCCTGCCGATGATTTGATTCTTACTGGTAATATAATAACTATCCAAATATCTCCATATTGCTCAATTTTACATTTTGAAATGTGTGTACATTTTAAGAAGGTGTAGTAATAAATAATTTTGAGGAAAACAATGTAATGGTAGAACCAGGCAGTTCTCACTGGGGGAAAAGAAAGCTAGCACCATCCATGAAGAGCGAGTTCACAGTTTAAGAGGATACACGCTACCTGGTGACTTTAAACCTGAATTTGTTTTTTCAGAGTAATTTTCATAACACAGATTTCAAGACTCAATTTAATATTCAATCAGATTTAGTTCTCCACCACAACAATAAAAAATAAAACAAATTAATCTGATGAAAATATACTAGTCTTTCAAGATTTGACTCCTTAATTACAGACCCGACAATTTGCCTTCTTTCTTGATTCATTAAAAAATGGGAGAAAAGTTAGTTATATTATGCAGCCCTATATATTATCTGATTGCTTTAACATAAGGAATACATGTAGCTTAGTCTTATAAATCAGCCTTTGTATCTTTTGATTATCTATGGGCTAGTCTTGAATTTTTAGCCTTATTAATAACCCAGTAACAGCAATTTTCTGCTTTGAACACTTTTCTGCAAATTCTGATGAAATTGAGAGTGTTATGCTTCTCTGTCTACTGTTTGGAATAGATGCCCCAAAATGACCAAATAAAAAGTAGCAGAAACAAGCACACCCGGATGGAGAAGAATTAAGTCAACTACCATGAAAGGAGTACAGTCCATGTTCATCCCACCAACTCACGTTCTTGTCCCCACTGGGGTGGTGGGGGGAGGGGGGCGATACGGGGCGAGGAGGGGAGGCGCGGCGTGGTGGGGCCTGGGGACACAACCGGTGTGAACAGCTAAATGAAAATAAAATAAAATGTTTCTTCCTTTAAAAAATTAGAAAGTGGAAATCTGTGAAATGGTGATCAAAATGACAATATAAAACATTAATGAAACGAAGAGCTGGTTCTTTAAAAAAAATATTTAAATGATAAACTTTTAGTAAAACCCCAAAATGAAATAGACAAAAAGTTCAAATAAATAAACTTATAAATGAAAGAGGAAAAATTACACCAACCACAACAGAAGTACAAAGGATACGAGTTAACTAAGAACATCTATAATTCAACAAATTCAACCACTAGAAAATATAAATACATTCTAAGACTGAACAAAAAGAAATAAAATATCTGAATAGATCAATCACTACTAAGAAAATTGGAAGAGTGACAACAATAATAAAAATACCTAAAATTCAAAAGTCCAGAACCAGAGGATTTCATAGGTGAAGTCTACCAAACGTTCAAGACGAATATAGTTATATTTTATTGCCTTTTCACTATTTTCCTCCACTATACCATTTACTTTTATTGAATCCTGGCTTACCTATTTGGCTATGACATTGATCGTTTTAAGAATATGATGCAAAAAATGAGTGCTTGGAAATCAGGCACTGAATATTATAAACCTGTATATCCTGCAATGAGAGATATAAAAATTGTTACTAGAAAAATATAATACCACAGATTATATTACATATATTTTTTTTTAATTTAGTTATTTTTCCTATTTTCCTAACAGTTATAACTGTGGAATAATGCATGTGTGCATTTAATGCCAGGGGAACTGGAGTACAGATTATTTATCAGATTGAGATTGGAGAGGTTTTTTTTCTGTTGTTTTTAAGGAAAGGCACAGGCAGGAATGAAGGTCAGTAGACAGGCAGGGAGAGACATGAGGAAGTAGCATTTTATTTTATCTTTATTTAGTTGTTCATACTGGTTGTTTAACATCGGATCTGGGACATATACATACCCAGGGGTTTGTGTCTTACTCTTTTGGAGATGATTGATCTAACCACTGCTCCACCAGGCTATGCTGAAAGATGAGAGTATTAGAAAATGGGACAGTAGCTGCAATTGTTAAATACTTTTAACCCTGAAACTCTCAGTACAACAGCAGAGTACAAACACAGGTCACCTACAATGAGTGCATTTAAACTAAACAATAACACTGATGTCTAGAATCATATAACTTGTCCTCTTGACTTTATTCAATGGTTAGTGATTAATACTCATTCCCTGATGGGTCAATCCATTTAAGAATTTTTGACACTTCTATTGTTGTTTTGGCTGGGAGTTTCTATTCTTTGCATCGTGAGCTGCAGTGCCATTTGTATTGCACCAGAAGATTATCAGTATTAAGGAATAAGGATAGAAAAGTTAAACAAATACATATAGAATAACAAAAATGGAGAGAGAAACATGTTAGGGTGAGATTGATCAGCAATATATCATACATATGAATCATTTCTGGCTTCTGAATTAAAGTGAATTTACTGGAATTTGTAAATCTTTCTAAGATTATCTCAGTAATTTTTCCTTAATCTAAATTTGCATATTATGCACATTTGGCAAACAAATAATTTCACAAACTGCAATAATGACAAAGCAAAACTAGATTGATACAGTTTTCAAAAGAGAAAAGAAACTGTGGTATTGGATGTTTTATTTATTTACAGACTACAATCTTGGTTTGAGGTCTCCAGAGAGCATCATTAGTAAGTCAAATGCTGCTAACTCTCCATGGAATTGCTTCATAGAAACATGATTGCGTGTTACTGACTTTCCTTTAAGTAATAACCTATTAGATAACCAAGAAATTGCTCATAATGACATGATTTATTATTATTTTTGTCGAACACGTGTTAATAAATTCCTAATGACGAAGGAAAAACCACTAAATGGTATTCTCTTACTGCTTTTTGCTCACAATGACAAATATGTGACTACCAGGGGCTGGAGAGTGTGGAGGAAATAAAGGAGGGAACAGGATGGTGGCTAAGGCCTCTAGAAACCTGATGGTGGGTGTCCTGTGAAACATGCAGACCAAGGTGTTATTTCAATACCCTAAAGAAAAACATGCAAATGCAAACAAAAGAAATAATGAAATTATTTTAAAACTTTGCTGTAAGAATGGAACTCAAATGGAACTCACCAAAAATAAATCTATGGGCTACTCAAAGGGAGGAATTAATCCACAATATATATGCATATCAAATAATCAGATTGTGCACTTTAAATATTTTACAATTTTATTTGTCAGTTTTACCTCAGTAAAGATGAAAAATTAAAAAAAAATGGATGAAGAGAAATAAATCTAAAAAAGTGAAGAAATTTGAGAGCTATTTGACAGCATTAGGCAAGGTACTATAAGAAAAACAGGTAAGCTTGAAGGGAAAGAGAGAGAAAAAGAAACAGAGAAATACAAAGTAATAATAGCTAAAAACTTCTCAAACTTGGGGAAAGAACTGAATATACAAGTCAGATAAGCAAACAGAACTCCCAATTATCAAAAATCAGTCATAAAACAAGACATACAGTTGTGGATTTATGAGAGGTACAAAACAAATAAATAATTTTAAATTTGGCCAGGAGAAAAAAACACAAGTAGCATATAACTGACTCCTATCATTCTATCATCAAACTTCCAACAAGAAGCTGTACAATCCAGGAAAGAATGGAATTATGCATTCAAAATACTCCACAAAAACCCCAAAAAACAAAACCCAAAGCAACTGCCAACTAAAAATATTATATATGGCAACCCTCTCTTTCAGAAATGAAGGAAAAATAAAGGTTCTTTCTGATAAATAAAAGCTGAAGCAATTGCTGGTAGGAGACATACATTGCAAGAAATGTGGAACGATTCTCATATTAATAAAATGTTCACAAAAATGTATCAAAGCAATAAATGGACAAAACTAGGGGAAAAAAGTCAAAATGGCAACAGTAAGTTCTCATATGTCAATAATTATTGTGAATTTAAAAGTACCGAATTCACCAAACAAAAAGCAAAAAGGGGTCAGAGGGATTTAAACAAAACACAACTATTTGCTGATTATAAGAGATTCACTAAAAATAGAGACAAAAACATGTTAATGAGGAGGGATGGAAAATGGAACTCCAAGTCAAGGGGTAATTTTAAAAAGTAGGAAATGCTATATTTATATCAGGTAGGAGATTTTCATCCAATAAAAAGGTAACTACAAATGTAATTACTATATAACAATAAAGGGATCAATAAAACAAGAAAGCATAACACTTATTAATATATATACAGTTAATAGTGGTGCACCCAAAAATAAAGACAAAATGTTAACTGACGTAAAGGGAAACACTAACTGCAACACAATAATAGTAGAGGATTTTAACATTCCACTCACAATAATGGGTATATATATAATTCCCAAAATCAACAACTAAATAATGATCTTAAATGAAAAATTAGATAAGACAAGTTCAAAAGATATCCAATATTTTACCTAAAAATAGTGGACTATATATTTTTTCAAGTGCTCATGAAATTACTTTTGGAGAGACTATATGCAGAGAAACAAACAAGCCTCAGTATATTTATGGTGATTAAAATTATTTCTAGTATCTCTTTGAATTTAGATTTAAATCAAAAGAGGAAGAAGTGAAAAACTACCAAAAGAAAGAGAAGAGACATTACCAAACAGCTCTTGGGTCAATAAAGAAATCTAAGATGAAATTTAAAAAGTACTCAGAGTCAAATGTAAAGGAAGATAAGAATTATCAGAATCTATTAGATGCAGCAGAAGTATTAATACAATGAAAATTAAGAGCATATTAACAGTACCTGAGGAAGCATGCAGAATCACCAATAAAAAACAAATAAACAAACAGAAAGGAAATAGAGAAGTTCTTAGAAATGCAGATGATTTCAACAATCTATCAGGAAAAAATAGAAAATCTGACCCAAGCACAGACACAGAAATTTATAGAGAAATAGCAAATATTCCAAATAATGAAATCCCTGAATCAACTGATTTGACGAGTGAATTATACCAACTTTCAAATAAAATTAATGCCAAATTTAAATACTTCCTAAAAACTGAAGATGGCAAACATCCTCCCAAATTGCAATGTGTACACAGTCAATATTGGCATACTGTCACTCTGATTCCAAAATCACACAAGGACATCATTAAAATATAAATAATAGGCAATATTTCTGATAAATGTTTATTCCAAGCTCTTTGATAAATTAATTACAAACCAAAATCAACCGCTCATTCATAGAATCATGAACCATGATCAAGAGGGATTCAATCCATGGATGCAAGAATGGTTTAGCAAGAATGGTTTAATCTGTGCAGATCAATAAAAATGACATTCTACATTAGCAAAAGGAAGTGAACAACCTAAGAGATCAATTCATTAGATGCAGAAAAAATTAGACAATAATTAGCACCTCTTTATGTTAAAAACTCTCAAAAACATGTATAGATGTACATAATAAATGGTATCTATAACAAACCCTCAGTCAACATTATACTGAATGAGAAAAAAATGAAAACTTTTCCTCTGACATAAGGAATAGGATAAGAATTCTCAATCTCACCATTATGTAACATTTTTGGAAGTACTTACCAGTGTAAGTAGACAAGAAAGGTATATATATATGTGTGTGTGTGTGTGTGTGTGTGTGTGTGTGTGTGTGTGTGTGTTATACACATGTATTATGTAAACATATGTATATATGTATAATACATGTATCATGTATACATATATGTATACATTCAAATTGGAAATGAATCAAAATTTCCTCCATTTTCAGAACATAATATAGAAATCCCCCAAAACTTCACTACGAAATACCAAATATAATTTATGAATGCAGTAAAATGGCAGGCTACAAAATGAACATACAAAATATGTTGCATTTCTATATGCAAATAGTGAAGAATGAGAACTCATGTAAACATCCCATTTACAATTGCTTCAAAGACATTGAAACACCTTGGAATAAATTCAGCATGAGTAAAATACCTGTATTCAAAATATACAAGACATTGTTAAATAAATAGAGGAAAGCAAAAAGAAATGAAGAGCTATCCCATGCTCATAGTTTAGAAGAATTAGCGCTGTCAAAACGTCATATACCTAAAGTAACCTACATAATTAACACAATCACAATTAAAAAATCTCAATGACAGTCTACAGAAAAAGCACGAAGAAATTGATTTGAAAGTATAAAATAAACTGAAGAGCAAACACAATACTCAAAGTACAAAATTTATTTGAAAGTATAAAATAAACTGAAGAGCAAACACAATACTCAGAGTAAAGTACAAAAGTGGAAATCTGATATATTGATATATGGCTTATAGACACATGAAAATGTTCTACATCGCTCATTAGCAGAGAAATGCACAGTAATGGGTGTGAAGAAAAAAAGAAACACTTCTACATCGTTGGTAGAATCTACTAATTTAAATTAGTGCCACTGGTTTGCACAACTGTGATTTTCCTCGAAAAATGAAGAGGGCTCTACCAACCAATCCAACAATTTCACTTCATATACCCAGAGCATATACCCAGAGAAAACACAATACAACAAAACAAAACAGAAATCTAACAAAAATATACCTGCACTCTTATGTCAATAGCAGGAAAATTCACAATATTCATCAATAAATAAATGACTTGGCAAAAAAACCTAAAGATTTAGGTTACTAGTATTGTGAGGGGTGAAGCAATGAAGGAGAAAAGACAGTGGATGTAAAAATAGAAACCTGATGGTGGATATGATGTGAAACACACAGACCGAAGTAGAATGAAATATGCTATATGCATATAGCTATGCAGACAAAAAATAAGGCAATTTATTGAATTGAATGGAGTTGTCACACTCTCAAACTTCAAACTATACTACAAAGCAATAGCTTTCAAATCAGCATGGTACTGCAATAAAACAGACATACTGATCAATGGAAAAGAATTGAGAGCTCATTAATAAACACACCTATTTATGGGTACCAATTTATGACCATGGAGTCAATAGTACACCGTGGGGCAAGGAAATTCTATTCATTTAATAGTGTTTGGAAAACTAGACAGTCTTTGGAAATATTTGAAAATAGATATGCATGCAAATTAATTCCCAATAACAGACTTGAATCGCGATCTGAAGCCATCAAATACATAAATGAAAACATAGACAAAACAGCCCTTGATATTGACCTAAGAGATAATTTGGGGAATTGGCTCCAATGTCAAGGAAAATAAAATTCAGAATAAACAAATGGAACTACAGAAACTGAAAAGTTTCTCATGAGAGTAAAAAAAGGCTATCATTAAAATGAAAAGACAGAGATAAAGAAGATGGCAGCTGAGGTTATTTACCGGCAAGCTTCTGAGGAAAGCAGTTGAACTTTCCTGGAGGTGACCTTAATGAGGAGCTCCACGGCCTCGCAGGAGCTGTAGAAAAGTGGTGACTGCATTGGAAATATCCAAGTATAAGTACACCAGGGAGTTGGAAGGTGGGCACTGAGAGGCGCATGGATTGTAGAGGTGGCCTGAGACTATGGCAGCAGCAGCAGCAGCAGCAAAGGTTGTGGGAAGCACAGCCAGCAATTAACTGATCGGGTGCAGGATCATGTCGGGTGTCAGTGAATAAGGAGTGATTTCTTGTGAACTGGTTTGAGAGAAGCCCAAACAAAAGTGGTTTGGCTCAGGACCCTTTCCCCATGTGGGTTGGAAGCATAGCATAGGCCACAGTGGAAAGGACAGCACTTCCCCCCACCCTTGGGGCGCAGGCTAAGCAGAGAGAAGCTTTAGTAGTGCAATCTGAGGGCTGCTGAACCCAGTTCAGATACTAAGGCTTGCCTGGGTGATGCCAACAGAAATGAGCTCCCCAACTCTGCCACATCAGAACAATAGCTACCTCTCTCCCAGCCTGTGCACCCCTGTCCCACTCAGAAATTATCACCCACTCTTTGAAAAAATATTTATAAGACATTATAAAGGTGTGCAGGGATCAAAAACATAAAACAAAACCACAGCACCACCTGCCAATAAGACAAAAAAAAAAAAAAAAAAGCTCACCAACAAGAACTAATAACATGAAAAAGAAAAAGAACACAATACACCTGTCTAAATGTATTAGACATCACAAAAAAGGACAGTCATTGGAACAAATTATGAAGAAATGGATAATTGTTTTTTTTTGATGGATAATAATTCAAAGTTGAAAGCAGTTCTATCTGAATCTAAATCAAACTTTACTAAAACCTAAGCAAGGTAACAAATAGACAAAACAAGAAAACAAAAATCAAAATGGCAGTAACTAGTTCTCAAATATCAATAATCAATCTGATTACAAATCGACTGAGTTCACCTTAACAGGCACAGAGTAGCTAAATGGATTAAGAAATTAAACCCAACTATATACCGTTTGCAGGAAATTCACCTAAGATCTAGAGACAAATATAGACTTAAAGTGAAGTTACTGCAAGTCAACGGTGAATCTAAAAAAGCAGGAACTTTTATGTTCATCTAAAATGGACTTCCAGGAAATAAACATAACAAAAAATAACAATGGTTATTATTAATTCTACATCATGAAACAGGAAGAATCATAAATAAACCTAAACTTTGACCTTGTGGAACGGAAAAGAAGAAAAGGGAAACCAAATTCTAGTAGATGGAAGGCAAAATAAAACTTAAAGCAAAAGTCAATGAAATAGACTTCAAAAAGACTATTTAAAAATCAACGAAACCCAAAAATTGCTTTTTGAAAGATAAAAAAAAGTCAAGCCACTAGTCAGACTCACAAAGAAGAAAAGAAAGAAAATTAAATAGATAAAAGCAAAAACGAAAGAAGACAAATCAGAACAGATAGCAGAAATACAGAGGATCATAAGAGAATACTACGCAAAATTGTGAGGCAGCAACTTGGATAATTTAGAAGAAATAAACAAATTATTAGAAATATATAAGATTCTAAAACTAAAGCAGGAGGAAATCAAAATCAAGAACAGATCCATACCATGCTAGAAAATTGAAGCAGTAATTAACCCCCAATCCCCAAAAAGTCCAGGACTAAATGGTTTCACTGGTAAATTCTACTAAACGTTCAAAGAAGAATTAATAACATCCTTAAACCTTATCAAAAAATTAAAGAAAATGTTCACTTTTTGTGACACTATCACTCGGACTCCTAAACCAGATAAAGACAGCACCATAAAAGGAAATTACAGACACATATATTTGATGAATATTGATGCAAAATCCTCAACAAAATACTAGCAAATGGAATTCAACAATCTCTAAAGAATCATACACCATGATCAATTGAGATTTATTTCATGGGTGCAAGAATTGTTCAACATAAGCAAAACAGTAAATGTGACACAAATCAACAAAATGAAAGACAAAAACCACATGATTATCTCAGTAGCTGCAGGAAAAGAATTAGACAATTCAAGACTGTTTTATGATAAATATCCTCCTAAAATGGGAATAGATGGAATGTACTTCAACATAGCAAAGGCTATAGATTACAAACCCATTGTCAACATGATACTCAATAGAGAAAAGCTGAAATTTATTTTTACTTTAAGACCAGGAAAAAGGTACTAGTCTCCCCACTATGATTTATACAGTGTTGGGAGATCTGGCCAGTGTATATCAGATAGAAAACATAAAAAATATGCAATTTTGAAGGGAAGACGTGAAACTACCACTAGTTACAGATGACATGACCATATCAAGAGAGAACCCCAAAGATTCCATTAAAAAGCTGCTGAGATAAATTAAACAAAGTGGAAGTCTATAAAATTAATACGAAGTCTATTACATTTCTCTATGCAAGTAAAAATTTCAGAAAGAGAACTCAGGAAAACAATCCCATTTACAATTGCATTAAAAAGAATTAAATACTTCGGAATACACAAGTAAATTAAATAGATTGCTTTTAATTTTGATAATAGCTTTTTGTGTTCCCTCGTGAAGAAGCTTTTGAGTTGATCTTGTGCTATTTGTTTGTTTTAAATTTTATTTCCCTTGACACTGGAGTCAATTTCCAAAAGAAGTCTCTTAGGCCAATATGAAGCCATACTTGCTTATTTTTTCATTTATGTATTTAATGGTTCAGGTTTTAGATTCTACTCTTTAAATAATTTTTAATTGTTTTTGTGTATTATGTTATGCAGTGATTTATTTTCAACCTTTTCCATTTTTAAGCATATTTATCGAAGAGACTTTGCCTTTATTATGTGTTCTTGTCTCCATTGCCATGATTTCACTGTCCATATATGTGTATATTTACTATTGAGCTCTAAATTCCACTCATCTATACGTTTTTATTCCAATTCCATGCTGATTTGAATGCTAATGCTTTTTAATATAGTTTGAAGTCAAGGGATATGACATGTGACCCTTCCATGTAATTTTGTGCTAATTCTGTAAAGAATATGTTTGTGATTTTAATGGAGCTTGCATTAAGTCTGTCTATTGCTTTTGATGATATGGTCAATTTAACAATATTTTTTTATTCCAATCCAGACCATGGAATATGTTTCAAGTTCTTTGTGATAGCTTCTATTTCTTTTAAAAAATGTCTTTTAGTTTACAGAGTACACTTATTTTGTTAGGTGTATTTTAAGATTGCTGGTGCAATTATAGATTGTTTTTCTTAGTTTTCTGCTAGCTTATCTTCATATGGAAATACAAAAATGTTATGTATTAATTTTCTCACCTACCACTTTATTTTCTATTTTTAGTATTTTTAATGGAGTCTTAGGAAATCTCAATGCATATTATCTGCATACAGTGAGAGTTAAACAAATTTTCTCTTTTGGATGAATTTGTGTCCTTTTTATTTTTATAATTTCTCTGGCTAGCCCTTCCAATAGTATGTTGAAAATATCGGTGAGAGTGGATATCTTTGCCTTTCTCCTGATCTTAGAGGATAAGCTTTCAGTTGTTGACAATTGAGTATGATGTTTGCTATGAAAGTGTTATATATATATATATATATATTATATAAATGTTATATATATATACACACAATTGAGTATGATGTTTGCTATGAAAGTGTTATATATATATTAATATATATTCATTATTTTGTGGAGGTATGTTTCATCTACACATATTTTAGAGGGATTTTAAGATTAAAGTATGTTAATTATTCTCAAATGATCTTTAGCATCTATTATGATAAACATGTATATTTCCTTCCTTTTGTCGATATGGTCAATCACTTTGATTCTTTTGTGTATGTTGAAACATCCACGCATCACTTGAATAATGCCACTTGATATGGTATATGATTCCTTCAATGAATTGTTGATTTCGGTTTGTAAGTTTTTGGATGAGGATTTTTGCATCTATTTTCATCATAGATATTGGTGCCTAATTTTAATATTTGATAATATCTTAGTCTAATTTTGGATTCAGAAAGATACTGACATTTTAAAGACACGTCTGTAAATCTGTTTTCTTCATTTTTTTAGATATATTGGGAAGAATTAGTATTAATTCATATGTGAAACTTTTTGATAGAATTTACTATTGAAACGATCTGGTTCAAAAGATTTGATATTTGGAGATTTTTGAGAAACGCTTCCATTTATGTATTTGCAAAGACCCTGTTTCTGTTTTCTTTTTAATCTGAGTGAATCTTAAAATTTTGCTTGCTTTTAACATTGTCCATTTATTCTGGTTTTAAAATTTGTTGCTGTATAGGTGTTTATGATCATCGTTTTGATGCTATGCATTTCTGTATTATCTGTTGTGTCATTTTTGATTTTATTTATTTGTGCTTTCTCTCTCCTTTACCGGTGAGGCTGGTTAATTATTTGTCTATGTTGCTTATGTTTTAAAGACCAGCTTTTAGTTTTATTATTTTTGTACTAATATTTTTTATTTTTATTTGATCTATTTATGGACATGTTTTATTATTTTCTTCTCTCATTGACATTGGGTTCAATTTTTTTCTTTTTCTAGTACTTTTAGATGTATTCTTAGGTTACTTTGTGATAGTTCTTGTTTTATGTGGTAAAGCTGCAATGGTCTAATTTTCCTTACTAGTACTGCTTTGGATGTAAGTTTCTGATGTTTCTTGCTTTCCTTTTAACTTGATTCTAGGTAGTTCTAAATTTTGCATTTGATGTTCTCATCGACTCAATTATTCAATAACATTTTACTCTTCAATATTTTGCAAATTTTACCTCTTTGATAGTTTCATGCAACTATATCTAAAAATTGCTAGATGTCAAGCTTCATAAATTTGTTGGACTCTTTTGTATACTAGCATATAATCTATTGTTTAGAGTGTGTTTCTGAGACCTTTAAATGAATGTATTGTCCATAGTTTAGGGTTAAATACTCTATAGATAAGTCAATCACATTTAATTTATCATTTAAGAACATTTTTTCCTTGTTGATTTTCTGTTAGGCTATGCCCATTACTTGCATGGAATTGTTAATGAATTGTATTATGTTTGTGCAGTTGTCAATGCCTAACTCTAGTATCGTTAATATTTGTTTAATATATGTGGATGCTGCTATGTTAGTTGTATACATTTCTATAATTTTTTTCTTGTGTTGATTCCTAAATCGTTATACAGAGACCATGTTGTCTTTTGTTACCTTTTTGGAGTGGAAATATATTTTATCTGATGTAAGTATAGCCATTCCTGCTTTCTTAAATTCTCTATTGGCTTAATGCATCATTTTCCATTCCATAGCTATGATCTATATTTGTCTCTATATCTTAAATACATATCTTGTGAAATACATATGTATATATATATTTTTTTTTTATTTCATCTAGCCACACTTCTTTTGACTGGTGAATTCAGTTTACAAGCAGTCTTGGTTCTTATTGATATGTGAGGACTTTCTATTGCTATATTAACCTTTGTTTTCTGGTTGTGTCAACTTATTATCAGTTTATTTTTTGCAAATTTTGTTACTATTTATTAATTTTTTATTTAGATAGAAGTGGATGTTTCAATCTCTTTTGTAATGAATGTCTTCTGGTAGCAAAGTCTTTCAGTTTTTGCTTGTCAAGAAAACTTTTACTTCTTCCTCATTTGAAAGCTGGCATTTTTAATTAAAAGAGTCCTTTCTCTGGAACTGTAGAATTTGTGCTGCGAAGTCAAATGATAACCTGATTGGAATACCTTTATAGGTTATTTCTTTTTTCACTCCTCTACACCTTTTATACTCCTTTGTCTTTAGCTTGTCATAGCATCACAGTTATATACCTTGATGTATTTTGTGTACTATATAACCAGAAATTCTGTTATTTTCTTACCCGACATATATGTCAGTCCCTTCCCTAGGTTTGGGAAATTTTAAGCTAATGTTTCTTTGAATACGTTCTCTCTCTCTCTCTTCACCTTCAGGGATACCAAATATATTCTCAAGTTGCATTTTCTACTGCATTTAGATAGCTCTCAGAGTGTTTCCTCTCTTTGCAATATTTTTCTGTTTTCTTCCAGGTCAATAATCCATTCCTCCATTTTGTCAATTCTACTTCCAAGCCTTTCTATAGTGACCTTTTTCTTCTTCTACACAGTATTATTTATTTCATTCTTCATTCCCTGAATTTATTATCCTCTTTAAGAGTTTTATATCTGCTTTCTCCTGTTATATGCATTTTGAGCTAGTTGATAGTTATTCTGATTTCTCTTGTATGTCTTAGATTTAAGGGTTTTTTTTTGACTGATCTTATAGTTCTTTGATTTGCTTTGTCTTTTTGCAATTCTTTGAAATTTTCTCCTGAGCTTATTCCATCTTTTTGAGTTTCTTTATTATTGCTGCTTTGAATCATGATATTCTTAGAGCTGAGTTGCTTATCAATTGTTTTGCAAAAATGCTTCAGTACATTTTTACTATCATATCAGCACTCTTACTAATAAAACAGAGACCCCCGGTGTAGGGGGGTCTCAACCAATCTAGAGAATAGAGTTCCTATTTGAGCGCCTCCACTTTAGGCTTCAGCCCAAATCCAACATTTGCATCACCACACAATCCTTGTTCTCCCCTTTTGTGGAGCTGACACTGTAGTCACCACATCCCTGGGTAGCCCTGGCAGTCTCACGCATTCCATTCCACCCACTTACGGTCACACTTATATGAGGAATTGCTCAAAGATCTTTCCAAGGTAATCAGGTAGTTTTTTATGAGGCAGGGGTCTCTCAGCCCTGTTACTGTGCTGTGGGACCTCCTTTCTGGCTGTCAAGGATGCTGCATTCACCCTTCCAGGGATTCTTTGTTAGCAAATTTGTCAAAAAATATAAATAAATAAGAGGAAGAAGTACAGAATGGGAGTGGCAGGAGGAAGATAATAATGCCTTCAATTTGTGAGCCATGTTATTTATATGCAGTATATACTCATTAGAAATGTGTATGGATGCTTCACTGGCATTCCCTACATGCTCTATATAAGGGATGACTTGTGGAGGCAGTCTCCATATAAGGTGTTATCACAGTGATGACTATTAGTTAGATTATTTTATGTAGCAAGGATGCTACTTTTTTCAAAATAATATACTTATTTGAGATTTTAGGGGGTTAAAATATTTCAAATATTTTGGCTATGCTATTCACTATTACTCATTGTTCATGGCCATAATTAGAAAATGAGATCTTTAGCTCTCAAAGGATAAGGACTTAATTGTGAGCTTAGAAGTTGTTATCTTAGATTATAATGTTAGAGTCAGATATAAAATCTGAAAACATAGTATGTATGGAATAAACAAAATATTGCCAACAGTGAATTGCATACGACATAGATGAAATGTTTCACTTGGGAAAGAATACCCTGAACAAGATAAGACAATGGGTTTTTAAATGCAAGTATGAAGTGTGCTAAAAAAGAGTGATCATATAATAACATAGTAGCATATATATTGCGCTCTAGAAGAAGCACTTAAAATAACTGAATTTACCCTTATAAAGCTAAACAAAGTAAGCAAATACAAAATGATTTATGACATAATTTACCTTTGTCAAAGAAATAAAAGATCAAATAAAAATGAGTTGTATATATACACTATTAACCCATTTTTTTCAGAGTTAATAGAACCACAAAATTGAAAGTTTATATAAACTGGTTTCCTAGCACTTAAGGAGAATTAACAATAACATAAATATATACACAAATGTCTAATGTCAGAATTTGGCAATATTGAATTAACGTATTATAGTAGAGAAATGCTTTCAGTCTAGATTATTTATACTTGTCACAGAGTTTTAGAGAAAGGATCTTTATCATGTATCTTTAGATCTAGATATAGAAGAAAATATAATGAAAGAACATTGGTAACTTTATTCATTAGCTATGTGATCCTACTGCCTTAAGTTATTTAGTATGTTTGTGCTAAAACTGTAGGTCCCTACGTAAGACACTCTTGTTGTTAAAAGAAGAAGATAGGAAGGGAGAGGAAGAAGAAACATTTTTATTTATTTAGATTTATATTTTTTTCGTGCCAGCCCTGGGTCTTAAAGCTGAATTTGTTTTCCACATCATTGATTCATCATCCTGAGCCATACAGTTTGATCCATCTAATAACCTTTTTTTGAAATGATAAATTTACATTGCTCTTCACATATTTGACTTTTGAGAGCATGATTGGTAATAATCCATACCGTTTAAAATATTTAATGGGTATCTGAGGCTTTTATCTTAAATTTATCAATAGGTTGTCAATCTCTGAAGTGTATTAATATGCAACTTTATGTGACCTTTACCCTGTAAGGACCCCTGCAGGTATGCAAACTTTCTACACAAAAAAATTGGTTAAGTGAGGTTGACTGATATAGACATAGATGATATTCTCACTGACCAAAGATGGTTTCCTCTCGTTTTGAAACAAGAATAGCTTTCATCCACCAAATCTGCCTCTCATTTGTTAATATGACTCAGGCAGCTGAGTCATATTATGTGAATATAAGTATCTATGCTTAAAACAAGGCTAATAATAACTAAAATTACTATGCACTTTTATGATGACCAGCAAAGTATCAACCTTGCAAATGACAGCGCCAGCATACATACCCAGCTGTAATAACTCCAGCACAATAAACCAGTCAAAACCCCATGGTGGTCTAGAAACATGTTACCAATCCTCTTGTATAAAATCAATGGGCAATGATTATCACCTCTTGAAGGATGTTTAAATCGATACTTAGAAATTGACCCCTGTATTGTATTGGTGGCTGGGAGATACTTTCCTTTGTATCATGAACTAAAAGAGTGAATACAAGGATGCAAAGTGCTCTGCTCTTTACTATGTTCAAAAGGGTATTTGTGTTAAGGATTAAAAAATAAAATCTAAACAAATAAATATATGTAATAGCATAAAAGAAGAGAGAGAGAACACATGAGTTGAGATTTATGAACAATAAAGTGAAGACAACTTAAATATTTTTGGTTTCTAAACTAAGAGAATTTTCTACAATTTACAAATTTCCCTAAGATTAGCTATTTATTTTTCCAGAGTCTTTTTGCATCCATTTCCAAAAATTTTTTTTCACAAGCTGCAATAGGTCAATCATAAAAACAATTTTACATTGACTTAGGAAATAAAGCAAACAATATTATTAGCAATGGTATCACATGTTTATATATTCCAAATCATGATATTGGATTGAAACCCCCAGAGAACATCCGTACAAGCTAAATATAACTAGATCTCTGTAGAATCATTTTACAGAAACATGATTCAATACTATTGCCTATCTTTTAAAAAATAACTTTAATTAAAAAAGTTGCATAGTCTAAAATTGTTCTTAGTGGCAGAGTTTGTTATACTAGTTAGCACTGTTCGACAAATTCCTAAAAATGAAAGAACACTACTAAAGATTATTCTCTTGCTGATTTCTATTGTACTGCAAAAGACCCAGAATAGCAAAAACAATCCTGAGGGGGAAGTAAAAGGAGGTGTCATGCTCCATGACTTTAAACTCTACTACAAAGCAGCATTAATCAACACAGCATAGTATTGGAATAAAATTAGACATACAGATCAACGGAACAAAACTAAGAGTCTAGAAGTAAATCCATACATATATAGACATTTAATTTTCACAAAGGAGCCAAAAACTTACAATGGGGCAAGTATAGTCTCTTCAATCAATGGTGTTGGAAAAACAAGACAGTTACCTGCAAAAATTTGAAGCTAGGTCATGACCTAATGACTGACAAAAAATAATTCAAAAAATTTTAAAGACTTAGGTGTAAGACCAGAAACCATGAAATGCACAGAAGAAAACATAAGCAAAATACTATAGGACTTTAACCAAAGACATGTCTTTGGGAATTCAACTCTAATGTCAAGGAAATAAGATCTGAAATAAGCAAATGGGCTTATATCAAACTAAAAAGGTTCTACATAGCAAAAGTCACTCTCATTAATACAAAAAGACACCATACTGACTGGGAGAAGATATTTGCCTATCATAACTCTGACAAGAGGTTAATATTCAAAATGTATAAAGATTTGAAAACTAAACAACAAAAAATTTAACAATCCAATCAAAAATTGAACAGTTGATCTTAATAGACACTCCTCTAAAGAAAATATATGCATGGCGAACAGCATATGAAAAAATCTTCTAGTTCTCTTGTCATTAGAAGAATGCATATCAAAACAATGAGATATCACTTCATACCTGTGAGACTGATTATCATCAAAATAAAGAAAACAAGTGTTGGAGAGGATGTGGCAAATAGGCAACTCTTATACACTGCTGGTGGGAGTGTAAAATAATGCAGCCATTTTTAATTCCTCAAAAAATTAAAAATAGAAATTCCATATGATCAGGTATTCTCCTACTGGGTATTTATCCTAAAAGCAAAACATCAATTATTTGGAGAGATATATGCATACCCATGTTAATTCAAGTGTTACTTGCAATAGGGAAATGCTGGAAGCAATCTAAATGCTCATCTGCAGATGACTGGTAAAAATGTAGTGAATATGCACAATGAACTACTATGCAGCTCTCAAAAGGAGAAAAATCTTCCTCTCCTCTCTCTTTCTGCCTCTCTTTCTGCTACCTTCATTCCTGACTTCACCTTTCATTTAAAAAAATTTAAAAGTGAGCAATCTTGGCATTTTCAGCAATATGGATGTACAACATGGATGCATGGAGGGAATTATGCTTAGTGATATAAGCTGAAAGGAGAAAGATAATTATCATATACAACAACTCATATGTGGTGACTAGAGCTAGCAAGCAATCAAGTTGACTATATTATACAATAGTAGACCTAAGAGTTAAGTAAATGAAGCATTAGTAGGGTTTTAGCTAATCAAAAACCCAGTAAAACAAGTGGGTATGTCAGATTGAGATGAGAGACGAATGGGGTGGCAAATGGAATAAAGTCAATAGTATACTGAAGGAAAAGAGAAAATAGTTGTGAAATTCTTTATTTTATATAGATGTAAATTTGCTATCATGTATACTCTAAAGCTGATTAATGTTAAAATGAATTATTCCATCAATAAAATCAATTAAAATTCTATTTCTTCACTTACTGAGAAAAATCAAGATTTTCTTTCCTCTTGTTGAAGTGGATTTTCATATTTATTGAGTTGTGTATGCTGAACAACCTTTTATATTGGAATAAATCCCACTCGATCATGGTGAATGATTCTTCTAATGCGTTGTTACATAGGATTTGCTAAGAGTTTGCTGACGATTTTGCATCTTTGTCCATTGTTAGTCTATAATTTTCTTTTTTGATCATGTTATTTTTTTATTTTGGAATCAGGGTGTTTTATTCATAAAATGTGTTTTGAAGTTTCTAGTTTATTTGATAGTGTGTGCATGGGATGTGTGTGTGTGTGTGTGTGTGTGTGTAGAGATGGAGGTATTAATCCTTCTTTTAGAGTTTGGTAGAATTTAGTAAAGTCATTTGTTCAAGAACTCACAAAGCTTATGAACATCCTCTTGGATTTTATGTAGGCTAAGTACATAATCAGAACTGATTGACTCACTGATCTGGAGCAGTCAAACTCAACATCCAGTCCCTCTCCCTTCTCTTTAGTTCATGAGTGAGACTCTAACTTCCAACTCTATTGAAATTGATTTTCCTAACAGAGTTACCATCATTAAATAATTAATCGAAAATCACCTTATTAACATGATAATAGACACTCTGAACACTTAGAGAATTATAAGTGTTTTGGAAATGTGTGGTTAAAACTTTGGATGAAGACCAGATATGTAATCAGGTATCTGATTCATTCATTGAACAACCAAATTAAATATGTCTTATAAATCAAATAGTGTAGCTCCCTTGTCAAACTTACTTGTATGAATACATGTATTTATATCTGCCATCTCTATTTTGATCCTCTGCTCTATATGCCAGTTTTATTATGCCAGTACCATCCTACTGTAATAAAATTTTAATATAACTAGAAAGCAAAAAGTTCTATTCTTCCATGTTCTTTGATGTCAAGATTGCTTTGATCAAGGATTTTTTTGTGTGCGTTTTCATACAGATTTTGTGATTTTTTTCTATTTCTGAAGAAAAGCATCATTGGAATTTTTAAAGTGTTTGTATTGAGTTTGTAGATATTTCTGATTTTCAGCATTATTCAATGGAGTTTGTTACATTAATAATTTTGTTTAATGAACGCTAAAATTTGGTGTTGTAGTTTGCCTTTACATATCTATTTCATCTTGAAATCCGTAACTAAACTTACGTTTGCATTTGCCTTGAAGTAAATATATGTGCTTAAGAGAAGTTCTAATCTCATAAATATAAACGAATAGCTAATTTATCTTGTCAGTGATTGTAGAGATACAGTATTTTCATTTTTTCAACTTTCATTTCAAAAAAGGAGAGGGGAGAGGTGAGAGGAAAAAGGTTTTTCAAAAAACCTGTGGCAAATCCATTTTACTTTGGTGTTTTTATTATTTTAATTAATCTGGAGCATCTTTTTTTTTTTTTTTTTAATTTGTCAACTCTTAATTTTTGATTCTTTATGATACTGATTTGATAATATTTTCTCAGAAATAGAAACTACTCTTATTGCTACAAAATGTAGCATTTTAACATCATTACTTTTCTTTCTCTTCCAGAGCATTGAAGAAGACTAGGTCATCGATGGACACGAGTTTAATTATGTAGAAATATATTTTATAGTTTAGCAATGAGAGAAAACACTATGTGTTTGCCTTGAAAAAAGGAGGAGTATAATAAAGGCAAAAGTAGGGTACAGTATTAAATGTCTTTAGTACAACAATATGGCAAAATACAGGCATAAAACAGTTAAATGTTAGAATATGGTGTTATAGATTGAGACTTTCATTTCACACAAATTCATCAGATTTTATTTCTTTGAGAGAAATACAATTTTCTTTATGGAGTCAGTGAAAGCTTGTTTCACTTGTTTATTCCTCAGGGTGTAGATGAAGGGATTCAACAAGGGGGCAACAGAAGTAGTGAGCACTGAAACACCTTTATTTATGGCCACCTCATCTTTTGCAGACGGCTTGATATAGATGAAGATGCAGCTTCCATAGGTGATGGAGACCACAATCATGTGTGATGAGCAGGTAGAAAAGGCCTTTTTTCTTTGTTGGATTGAGGGGAATCTCAGAATTGTCCTGATGATGTATAGGTAGGATAAAAATACACACACTAGTGTGATAATGAGTGCAAATATAGCCATAAGGATAACCATTTGTTCTATTACCCATGTATCTGAACATGAGATCTTTAGGAGGGGGCTGGCATCACAGCTAAAATGATCAATGACATTCGAGTCACAGAATTCAAGCTGAAGGCCCATGGCAAGAGGCGGGAGAATGATCATTAAGCCAGACACCCAACAGCTGAGGACTAATAACGTGCATATCCTATTGCTCATGATGATCACGTAATGAAGGGGTTTACAGATGGCAACATAGCGATCGTAGGACATAGCTGCCAGGAGAAAAAACTCTGTTGCTCCAAAGAGGATAACAAAAAATATTTGACTTGCACAAGCATTGTAAGTAATGGTGTTGTCCCCAGTTGATATACTGTATAGAAATCTAGGAATACATACAGAGGTAAATGAGACTTCTAAGAATGAAAAATTTCTGAGAAAAAAATACATAGGAGTTTGAAGATGAGAGTCCACCAATGTGAGAGTGATAATAGTCAGGTTCCCTGTTACACTCAGCATGTAGGTGAGAAATAAAAAGATAAAAAGCAGGACTTGCAGTTGAGGGTCATCTGTCAGTCCCAGAAGGATAAAAGTTGTTATTGCTGTGTGGTTTTTCATCATCAACTTTTGTAATCTACCCAATAAACATGTAAAAACTAAAGATTTAATAAGGAAATTAACAAGTGAATTCTGTTGCAAGAGACAGCATACAAAAAGGAAACTAACCTGTTTACAATCTATTTTCTCCTTTCATATCATAATCAGTATTTCCTTATTCCACCAGCCTTTGTGAATTTATATATATGTATATGTATATATATGAACACCAGATTATTACTTCAGAAATATTGTTAATATAAAACAGTATAAATTTTTCTTAGATCATTATTTTCCCTGGCAATTTATGAACTAGTTGATTATAATTCATTATTACGAGTGGGCTTGCAAATAATTCAGGAAAATGATAATGTTTCTTCGTGTGTACTAAAATTTTCTTCATTAGAGACAAACCTGTATTCTAGAGAACATTTCCAGATAACTAAGAATGCGATTTTTCTTCAGCCATTAATATCAAAGGACTTCTTTAAGGGTAAGATGCATTTCTCCTGGAAAATAAACAAACAATGATCACAAAACACAATACTGGATCCTGAAACTTTGTCTCTTTATTCTTTTTTTATATTCCTTATTCCTAACTCATAGATGTGATGATGTAGAACTACATTATCTATAGAATGAGCAACACTTGTGTTCAGATATTTACAAAAGGAATATCCTATATGCATGTCTGTTTATTTTCAGATAATCAAATGTGTTCCCATTACTCTCAAAATCCCTTAAGCTAAAATACATTTACTATCACTAAATATTATCTTCCAGGGTGTTAGTTTTTCCATTATGTTTTTAATTCCTTTGAAAAGACATTGGCATTTTCATTGTCTCATCTTAACCCTCACTCTCTTTACGTATTAATCCTTTCTAGCTGGTCACATCCAACTCCTTTAGTTTTTCAAGGACTTCATTCCCATTGGAAGTCAATGACTGATGTTTGTAATATTTCTGTCTTGCATTCTTACAATATTTTTTAAAATTGAAGCTCAATTGTTCTCCGAATTCACTTTACATCATTTTTCTTATTTTTCTGCTAACTACATCTCTCTTGTTATTGTCCTATCATCTCTTCATTCTCTACTCACCTATGAAATATTGTTATTGTCCAGTATTCTATCATTAAGCATCCCCCTACCTGTTTTCTCTTTGTTATTGTTACTGCAGACTCTCCATGGGTGATTTCATTCAGTGAAGTTAATTTTTCACTTATATGATGCAATTTAATGATAAGAACTTTTTCAACTTAAAAAATAATGCTAATATGCATCACCATATGGGTGATCCAGACACTTCACACACTATATGCCAAATGAAATCATATTCCCTTTCTAAACCTCCTCTTCATCTATTGCTAACTGTTCCTTGTCAAAAGTTAATCCTCTTGTGAAGACTCTTCATGAACAGTGCCTTTCTTACTGTCTCACCTTATCACTTGCAAGTACTTTACCTTGCTGACAGCTTCTGCTTTGATAACACTGACTCCTTGCAGGCTCTACATTTGCCACACAATGTAGATTTGCAAGGGCTAATCCTTTAACTGACTAACAACTTTTGATCTTTCAGGGTTTTCTTTGGTATCAGTTCTCAAGGAAATCTTCATTTACATATAGAGTACATGCAATCATGATCTTGTGGTATTTCTAATCACGTTTTGCCTACTTCGTCTATAAACATACTATATCGCTTGTGTTTATCTTTTGTTTCATTATGGTTGCAATTATCTTCTCTTTCTGTATAATGCTCCAGTATAAAACTATATTCTGTATACCCTCATATTACTTCATCTGGCACTTTTAGGGTTCTATGTTAATGTGAATTTCAGTAACATGATAGTGCTGTCTGCGTTGAGATTAAGCTATCTTTGTAATGACTGTTGGTCATTTGGTCCAACATTTTATTTTGATACCTGTTTTATGCTGCACTGTCATTTTGAATATATTCTTACACCAAAGGCTTGAAAAATCCAAATTCTGAACTTTGTGAATTTTTCTTTTCCAGATATTTCTCATACTTTTGAATGAGTTTCTATTTTACCTTTAATCCTTTATCTGTTGTTTTTGCTTTTTGGCTTGTTTCTAGTAATCTCTTTTTGACCTCTCTTGATTGTCATTTAGTCTGATTCCTAAACTCATTGTACAGAATTTGGTCCCCATATGACATGTTTTTGAGACAGAAGTTGTTTTCTATTTGGCCATTCTTTCCTTTTCAAAGCAAAACCATTTACTCTATGTCTGAGGATTCATTTCTCTTCTAAGAGTGATTGTGCCGGTTTTCTCTAACTTCCTTGCGTTATATCCCCACCACCTTTTCTTTGATAAAAATAATGGCAATCGTCATTCAAGGAATTACTTTTTGTTTTTTATTGAATCAGCAGGAATTTACATGATAAGACACAGGGAAACATATCCTAAAAGTTCAAGAATATTCTAATATTAGGGTCACTGGATCACTTAGGTCACTAACAAAAATTCTAAGAATATGGTATTTGTTATCTGTTATATTCCTTGTTGCTACATTAACTGCCTGATGTGCAATACTTATCATATAATATTTGAATGAATTATTTAATGTCAATCATTATTTTATACTCATTTCTAATTCAATTGTTTAAAATATAAATTTTCTAACAATACTGACTGCAATTGCAAAATTAGAATTGCTAAAAAATTCTACAACAGTACCCAACATAGACCCTATTTCTTCTTTGTTTTTAATAATTTACTTCTCTAACTATATCCTAAAACCTTTTCTGTCTACGGATTTGCCCTGTACATTTGCTAATACTGTTTTAATTAATTGGTAGCTCTAATATTCATAGTGTTAATTTCATCCTCTTTATACACATAATTAGTAGGATCATCTAGCTGTCCAGTTTTCATACTGTCCTGAACCAATCTTAATGAGCAATATTTTTAGAGAAACGTATTTGTAAGCACAGAGAAACATCAATAAACTAACTTTGAGTAAGGGAAAAGTAGTGCAATTCTATTTCTGTATCTTGAAAGTGTCACAGGACCTTTTAAAATTATGTTATTCAATTTTTCATTGCCTTACCAGTACTATCGCTTTCTTCATTTTGTCCACTGATCAATGTATAATAGCAGAACATGCTAGCATGGATAAGCTTTTCTGGTAGATAGAAGACAATCTTTCAGCAGTGGATTGCTTGCCTTGGAAGTGATTTTTAATTGGGTAGGAGACAAATACAGGATGGCTGCTCTATCACTCTAGGATGTCTGATCATACTTTTGAGTTTTCGTGGAAATTTCAGAAATTTGGAATCAGACACACTCAGTAATGAATTAGAAATAAGTTATAAATGTAATAATTATTGCCTGTGACACATACTGAAAATAGCTCTCTGCATCATTTCCATTTCCACAGCCATTGATCTTAGTCTCTTGTGAACTGACTTGGTGAATCGCAACTACAGTTATTAGAGAAACACTATCATTTGAAAAAATTAGAATACTTCTTTTGGGTGTTTAAAAGCCAAGATTTACCTACTTAAATATTTGACTTTAGGTTGATTTTTAAATGTTTTCTACTTTATATCGTAATTCTTATTCCAGATTTTAATTTTACCAGTTCCCTTACTCCTTTGTTATTCAAAACACAATACCACTTTTAATACTCTTTCATCTTCATAATACATTAAGAACAAACAACTTTGCTTTTTTTTTCAGATGGCAAGATTACTATTATTTTTCTAGTTTTTCTGGATCTTACCATCTCAGAAATTTTTCCACAATTGTAAGGCTGGTAAAATGGAGATGAAGATGAAGCTTGCCTCCATAACATGTATTTTCCATATACACGCACTTAAACTCCCAGTCTCTTTTTGCCTGAATCTGCAAGGTTTATTGACCTGTACCTTGATTACATGGAATACTGCACTCTGACATTCTCTTGGAGTCACTTTTCCCTACTGATAATTCAATTCAGAACCCTCTCTTTTGCCTCCTGTTAGAGCACATCCACTTCTATGACAAGTTTTATTTCCATATGTCTATAGGAAATCATGATATGATTCATTTTTTAATTAGTTGTATTAAAGGGACATTGAATCCTAATATTATACAGGTTTATTGTATGCATAATTGTAAATCAACAACTGTATTTAAGACTTCAAGTTTATTATTCTCAATCCAGGAAGAGACAAGATACTGTTGCATTAATATTGCAATCAAGTTCTACCATTTTCCAAGCACGGGGCTAGATTTTATATCATAAAACATTTAATTCATAACTAGGTTATTTAATATCTGTAACTCTGAATTAGTCATCAAGAATTCTTTCACAATATAGATTCCTGAACTCAGAGACCTAAAAATACTTTTAGTAAGGCAGCAGGGAAGAAGGATTAGTTGCCAGCAAAGACTTAAAAGTTAGAATACATGCAATTATTTAATTTTTATATTTTCATTATAATTTCAGATACACATGTATGATTACTAAAATATCAACTGGCTTCCTTATTATGGGTCTTATTTTGATCATATATCTGTAATCTTTATGTATTTTCTTCAGCCAGAGGAAAAGACCCTGATTCTTTTCAAAGACCAGTAACTGCCCCAGTCTTTAATCAGCATTAATTATTTATAATGGCAGAAATGAGAATTCATATTTCTGAAAATATAGTCTCCTGGATTCCTGATCTTTCCCCATCATCAAATGAAATGTCGACATTTCATCTCTCTCCTAGAGACATTGATTAGTTATGTGAGTTATTTTTCATTCAATCATAGTTTCATTTAAAATATCTTCTGCAAATGACATGAGTCTCCTGAGTCTGGGAAAATGAATTCCTATCTTCATATGGACATATACCTTATAAAATCCCATGAGATACATATCAGAAGGCCAAATTTTATTAAAAGAACCATCACAGGAAAATAGATATTCATGCAGGGAAATGAAGAAAAACTCCAAGAGTAATTTCGTAGACCTGGCACAATCAAAATGAAGACTTTAACAAAGCTGCTGTCAATATTATCTAGTGATAACCTGTTATATACACTTACTTCACAGATACTAAAGGTTTTTCAATAAATAGGTAAACAATTGAAACTCTTTCTTTGATGATCCTTCCATTTTCAAAGGTGTCCTCTTTTTGACCTTCTTACAATAATGAGCAGTGTATAAAATTAAAGGAAACCAAAATCTGTTGTTTTGGAAATTGCTAGTCATTTCATATTCATTCATTATTCTTTCTCTATGCAAATCCTATTTTATTTTAATTAGATGTTTATTAATGGTCTGTATTTTATTCAAGGAAAATAGTTTTCAAATAATTGACTTTGCCTTATTCTTTGCCTTGTTCTTTGATTCTGGTTAATCAAAGGATTAATTATTTTATAACTACTTCAGGGTGCAAAAAATAAGCAAAAGTAGAACAAAGTATCCTGTAACTGAAGCTTGAACTCCCTGTGTCATCTCCTTTTTCATTCTTCTCTCAGCACACACAAGGCAAGACTAACTTAATGAAATAACTCTTCCTATTTGTGAACATTTTCACAAACACCAAAAAACCATATCTCTTCCTCAATGATAAAATTACTCTTAATTGTGTAATTCACATATTAAGGGAAGACTTTCATTGATTTGAGAGACACTTTTCAGGATTGGATTGATTCTGCTTAAATTTTTCATTATAAAACTATATTTTCAACTTAGAAAATGTTGGTATTTTAAGTAATATAGTTTTCTTTTTGGATATAATTCAAGGGATTTGGAAGGTTATTTTTATGTTCTTGAAATTATACTACTTATGGATATAAAAATATAACCATAGCTATAACCTTAGTCAAAAGGCTCCTGAGTCCCTATGACATATACAATTGTTCTCATATTTATCATTAAATCTATCTAATAAAGTATTTTACAGAAAAAAAATACCGATAGTATTTCTTATATCTCAATATAGAAAGCAATGCTCTCTCTACTTTAGGGTACTTACTTTTTTGATAATTTTCCATAGTCTTAAGTATTGCTCTTTATTGTTTTTAACTGTATGTTTTTAGGGAGAAGTGACTGGACATTGGTCTGACACGATCATCAGCCTACATTTGCTCTCCAAGAATTGTCTTAGGGTATCACATTCTCCGGGTTTCTCGTTTTCAAATCCAATAAAGACTCTCATTAGAGACTCTTCTATATTAAAACTTGGAAACATTTTCCTTTGATCTCATGTAAAGAAGAAAACCTAATGTAAGGGAGAACAAAATAGCTCAAATTCCCTATGGTTTTGGAAGAACTCTGATGGTTCTGAGCAGAGAGTTGGCTTTCCTATGTTAAAATTAATGAATCATATGTTCTGCTCAAACTTCTGGAGGTGCCCTGAGATCACATGAATGAAGAAAGCAGAAGATCCTCAGTGACCTTTGTTCTAGTGTTACTAATAAAGCCTCTGTGTAATGAAATTTGCCAAGGCAACTAACGTAGACAGAATAGGGACTCTGTCCTTTGAGACAATAAGATAAAACAAGAGCATTAAACAGAGGCCGGGCGATCAACCTACTAATTAGGAAAAAAAGCATAAGCCTGATTCAATTCCCTACTATACTTTCTAAGGATAAAATTATAAAATATTCACTAATCAAAATATTTACTTTACCTAAGTAATGTGAAAATGCACATTGAGAAATAATACCACATACTCAATGGTTTCGTAGAATTAATTTGCATTTTTATTAATCATGGAAAGATGTGTCTACATTTGCAAAACAGGAAAAATCTATGAAAGACATTTATTCTGCTTACAGACAATGCTTTGCAAGACCATGGATTATATATATGATTAAAAAACAACCTACCCAATTATCAACCCAAATCTAATGGATTCCTTATTTGAAATATCTGCCTTTGAAATTTTGAAATACATGTGTTTAAAAGGGTCATGTCAACTTAGATGAGAATATCTGCAAAATATAACATTAAGGCCTGATGGATTGATTAGAAGAAATATTGACTGATCAATCATAAAAGGGAAAAAATTCAGGAACTCTGAAATTAATATTTCAGAAATCTGGAAAAACCTTTGTGCTTACATATTAGCTACTTTAAGAATTTATTTTTTGATTAAGGTAGATCAGCACTATGATTAAGAATTTAATATAATTAAAAGCAAAAGTCCCTATGATAAAAGAAATGGGAGAAATTTCCCTACTGCTGTTTTGCTGAATAAATAATATAGCACTTATTTTTCAAATTTCAAGTTTTTAATTTGCAGCCATTGGCTTTATAGATACATTCATCTAATTCTCATTGTATATTTTAATTAAAACAGATGTCCAATTTTTTTCATTCATTTTCATATTTTTATGTTTTATATAAAACAAAGTTTTATATATTATTAGGATATATGTTGTAGAAGAGATATAAGAATAGGCAGTTATGCTATTATTCACTCATTCACTCATATTCACTCATTAAAATCTGTTACATAGAAGATAAAACAGTTAATTTGATTATGACTTTGGATATTGGCTTTGATGAAAATAAAACATGAGATGAAAGTAATCTGATACATTTACAGAAATGTTCAGTCCTGAAAGTGTGTGTGTAAATATGTATTTTTTCCCTACTTTTGTTGCTAATGTATACAGTGTGTTAATATATATAATATAATTAACCAATATTTTGCACTTAGAAAATATATTGATCTCAATAAATATATCTTTTAACAAGTTGTATTTTTCCCCGACTTCTTAGCTCTTCCCTTCTGGCAATCACTAATTTGATCAGAAAGTGTATATTTTAGTGATTTATTTTTCACCAGAGTCTACCTAATTTTGAGCATTTCCCTTTAAGTTGAAGTCTTAAATTATGCATTTTGACTAATTACCATCGAATTGCACTCAATAATTAGGCTATTCAGATATCTTTGGCTTAATATTAGAAACTTTCTAAAATTCAAAGTTACTCTTTTAAAATGCTGAGGGAACTCTGCTTTCCATGATTCTAAGTGAGACGATCTCTGCACCAATTCCAAACCACTAATCAATCTCGTAACATAAATAGAATATAGTAAAATGTCTATACTTAGGCATATGCACACAAAAAAACTGTTATGCTCCAACATGAATTCTTAATAATGACTCTTTGGTTGGTAAAAATTCTATTATCCCTGGGAATTCAGGCTTAGATTCTATGCATTAATTTTAACTACTTAACTACCAGAAGCATCAGACATTCTCTGTGCTCAGAATTAGTACATTCTCCTGAAAATATTTTCCATGATCCTAAGTTTTTATCAATCGTGTTCAGAAAACAAATGGATTTTGCAAAAGAAAAGTAAAAGAAAGCTCAGGCAAACAATCCCTTCACAGAACATTAAAAAGAATAAAATACCTTGGGATAAATCTAATCAAATGTACTAATTTTGGAACCAGTGTTTATCACCTAGCAATGCAACTTTAAGCACTTGATAGATAATTGGAAACATTTCATTTCATAGAATAATATTTGATATTAGCTTATACATCTCTAGCATTAGCTTTAACATATGAATATGGTTTCAATTTATGAACATGTCATAGTGAAAGCTATTTTATCAACACATTAGATATCCTGAACCTTATGGTACACACAATATTTGCTTAAAGTTCATTATATCGAGACAACGTATAATCATTTAATTTGATAAATGTGGTAAAGTAAAACAAATTGGATGGGAGAATATTTAGTCAAAGAAAATTCCCTTTGACAAAGAAATAAAATATGGAATTTATGATGGAAGAAAAGATAATTGACGCTAGAAGGAAATAAACTGATACAGGGAAAAATGTGCTATACGATACAATTTGCACATAAAATTAGTTATTAATGTAATCAGAATCACTGTATTATATCTGAAATATACTGTTTGGAGTATAATGCATAAAATTCTACAATTCACTTTTATATGCATTTCTGATTTTGTACCACAGTAAATTGTTGCCACAGAAATTTTATCTCCTTTTATTGGAAATTAAAAATATATGTCTAATTAGTTGTTTCAGTTTGAATCACTATAAATCAAATTCTATGTTGTGTACATTAAGTTCCCCACTAATAGTCCATATCTCTCCTTCACCTTGTAATTTACCCCATTAATTTATTTGTCCACACAATTCCCCCTTCTTTGCTGGAACCATTAATTTGGTCCTAAAGGATTATTTTTCTATTTTAATGTAATTTAGATCATTCATTTGTTTGGTTTCTCCATACTGCTACATATTAGTGAAATCATGTGGTATTGGTATTTCTGTGTTTGACTTATTTCATTAAACATAATATTCAGTTAGTCTACAAGTGGTAGAGTTAGTCTTTTCTATAAGGAAATAATATTCCAGCATGTATAAATACTACGTCTTCTTGATACACTTATCTGCTGAGGAGAAGTTCTAGATCTTTAGAACTTTCATTAATGCTGAATTAAGAATGGAGTTGAATATATCTCATGGAGTTAGTGGTTTTTTTTTGTATTTTTCAGGTAAATATCAAGAGTTGGAAAAATTTGGATCATACAAAATTTCTAATTTTAATTTTATGAGGAATCTCATACTACTTTCCATAAAATTTACATCAATTTACATTCCTAACCGAAGTGAATAGGGATTCATTTCTCTCCATATTTTTTCCAACACATTGATTTTTGATTTTGGAATAATACGCGTTTTCACAGGTTGGAGGTGAATCCCATTTTTATATTTCTTTGCATTTCTGCAATAAGAACAGGTCTGTAAGAACAGGGATGAGGAGTCTTGTTCACCCAGGGGGTTGTAATGGCAGTTTGGTGATCTGATCTGGAGTAACATCTGAAACTTTAAGACCTTTAGGAAAGAGGAGATAAAATGGGCAAGTAGGTTCAGGATGCAGGGACCAAACAGCAGTGCAAGTAACCATACAAGGAGGTGCCCTGACAAGGACAAGAGTCATTATGACCTGCCGATGTTTCCGAACCAGGAGCTCCCGAGAAGAGATAAGTCTGTGAGATTCTGGTTCTGACCCTTGTTAAAACATTCACAGTATTCCAATGGACCTCGTTTGTAAGGTTGGTATCCCAACCTGCTAGTCAAGTTACCAGGGATAAAGCGGGGAGCCATAAGTAATAATGAGGGAAATATGTTTAGGGTGTCAGAGAAATATTTCGGCAGTAGTGCAGGATGGTGGCAGAAAAGGGTTTGCTGCACCAGTGATCTGTGTTGGCTGAGATGCAACAGGCCCATGCAAGGGCCCACAGAGCTGGTGAATAAAAGCAAAAGGGGGAAAGAGGGCCCAGAACAACAACAAAAAAAGGATAAACAGAGTAAAGTTCATGTCTGCTGGTTTGTTGGGTATATTATTGGTCTCACAAGTCTTTTCCGGAATGCGTGTCAGTCTGAGTGGGAGACAGCTGTCGGGTGGTCCAGCTTGGACTGTGTTCGAAGGGATCCTCACTCTACTCAAGTGATCTGTCGCTCAGCTGTTGGGCTGCTTTCACCTGAGAGTGGTTGATCCAGGTATTCAGATCTGCAACCTGAAGAACCGTAGGGTTGGTTAGTGTGACTGGTTAGGGCCCCTTCCAGATCAGCTTCAGGGGTTCCTTTTTCCAGTCCATTACACACACTTGGTCCCCTGGTTTGTAGGGGTGTACAGATATACCTAAGGAGATGGGTGGTATGTCGGTTACACATTTATGTACTTCAAGATTTGTTTTCCCTAGTCCCTCTAATTGTTCCTGGAATGTCTAGGTTTTCTAGTTCCTTTAGGTCCCCTTAGGTCTACTTAAGGGGTGGGGGGCTCTACCAATCTCAAAAGAGAAAACCCTGTTCTGACTCTAGGGGCACAGTGTACCTGTAGGAAGGCTAAGGGCAGTATGTCTGTCCAGGGTAGTCTAGTTTCCTGACATAAATTGGCCATATCCTGTTTGGGGTCTGGATCATGCATTCTACCATTCCTGAACTCTGGGACCGATAGGTCATGTGTAAGTTCCATTGGATGCTTATGGCCTTAGCTACCTGTTACACTACTTCTGCTAGAGAGGCTTGACCATTGTCTGATCCTATAGTAAATGTCCTCCCATATATTGGGATATTGACTTTTAGTAGTACCTCTCTGACCTTTTCTGTATGGATGGGGTATGCTCTGACCATCCCCAGAAGGTGCAGACAAAGACTAAGAGATAGTTATTTCCTCTGCTTGGTTCTATCTCAGTAAAGTCTACCTCTAAATATTCAAAGGGAGTCTGGCCACAGCACTGAATTCCTACTGGCCCAGCAGGACCCTGTCGGGGGCATTGTTCTGTGCACAAAGGAGGCAGCACTGTTTCACTGAGGCACAGAGGGACAGAAGTGGAGCAATCAGGTAATACTGGCTCAGCAAGGTCTCTAGAGCAGGTTCTCCTAGGTGGGTAAGTTCGTGCTGCTGAAGGACGACCCGGAGCGCTAGTTGTCCTGGCTCATAGATCCTGTGTTCTGGGAGCACCCGCCGTTCTTCCTTTGTCACCTTCTCCCTTCCTGGTGGGCCAGGTGTGTGGGGGGTGTAGGTAGTTCTGGGACTAGCAGGATGCTTGACGGGACTGTCAGTTCTTTGGCCACTTGTCAGGCGACTGTCGCCTCGGCGGTTTCCCTCCAAATTGAGTCCTTTCCTTTCTGGAGCCCCTTGCAGTGTGACTGCTGCTTCCTTAGGTTCCCAAACTACCTCTAGTAGTTTTAGGATTTCTTCTTGATTTTGTATTCCTTTTCTTCCTGCTGTTAAAAGTCGTCTTTCCTTACATATAGCGCCATGTACTAGCAGAGTGGAAAAGGCTTGGCACTAGTTGGTGTAAATATTGATGCGTGTATCCCTGCTGAGTTCTAGTGCCCTGACCAGGGCCCACAGTTCCGCTCTCTGGGCCGACCATCCCTCAGGCAAGGCTTTTGCCTCTGTAGTGTCATAATCCGATACACCTGCACACCCAGCGTGTCTCTTGCCCTCATCTGTGAAACTGCTACCATCTGTATAAAGAATGAGTTCAGGGTTTTGCAGGGGCTTTTCTCTCAAGTCTGGTTGGCTAGAAATGACTTCATCAAGAACCGCTAGGCAGTCATGCTCTGGGGCCCCCATGGCAACCGGCAAGAAGGTGATGGGGTTTAAGGTTTTTGCTGCTTCCAGTTGCACCTGTGGGTTTTTGATACTGGGTCATCCGGGCGTGAGTTAGCCAGTGCTGTCCCTTGACATCACGAGCATAACGACAGAATGGGGCACCTTAGCTTTTAGGTTTTATCCCAATGTAAGCCTGTCTGCCTCTTTAACTAGTAGCATGGTGGCTGCAAGAGCTTTCATGTAAGGTAGCCAGCCTGCTGCAACCAGGTCAATCTGCTTTGACAGGTAAGCTAGTGGTCTCTGCCAAGGCCCAAATTAAAAAATTCTTATTTGATGGATGTTTTTCTTTGAGGAGGAAATATTAGGTCAATTAATGTTATATTCAAAAGCTCAATAAATATCTGATTTTTTGACAAAATATATTTAGTAAGTCTTGATCCCTGGCTCTCAATAGCAAAGCATTTATATGTATTTGAAGAGTTTATAGAATATGTAAATAATACATCATATATCTGATTTGGTACAGCAAGTGAAATTTTTTGTTCTCAAAGAAAACTATGGAAAAGTTTTACAAGGGAAAATTTTATTAATGTTGCAAAACTTTTACTATTCTGTCAGTCAATTATAACTCTGCTAAGTTGTTAAAAACACTAATTCTTAAATCCACTTATTCGATATGGTAGATTTGCTAAAGATTTTCATGTGAGCTTCTTTTCACTGTTTATTATGCATCAATGTCATACACTTTCTCTGAAAACATAAAATGTTCTCCAAGGTCACTGTCTCTAATAAATTGCACTTTCTCATGAAAGATCAAAGAAATATTTTCTTGTGTACTTTAACACTTCTTAAAAAGGAAAATTCTTCATAGCAGTGGAATACTGGAAAGGCCCCTTTTTAAGAAGAAGGTATTTCAATATCTGTGGATAGGAACAGAAGCTCGATCAATACCTGCCTTGACTTGTTGTAGCTTGTGCTACCTGCAAACAAATGAGTAAACAAAAAGGCACTGATTTACAATTACAAGTCATTAATGTGTTTTTGGAGCAACCTTATTAGGCAAAAGTAAAACAACTAACTAGAGCTGCTGGGCTCCAGTGTTCTTGGGGTGAAGAGGGTATATAGAAGGTCATTTATTTTATTTACTTATTTTTCTTAACAGCTTTATAGAAGGAAAATCAACACACAATAAACTTCACATATTTAAGGTACATAATTTTATAAGATTTTATATGTATACAGTCCTGTGAAAACAACTAACAATCACAAGTGAACATGTTCATTACCCTTGAATGTGTCTTAGGCATTTTTGCAATCTTCTGGGTCCTCTCTTTCTGCACTATTCCATTTCTCAAGCAACTAGCAATATGTTGACTGTCATTAGAAATTAGTTTTGTTTTCTTAAAGAATTTTAGGTAAGAACAATAATACAGGATTGATGGCTTCTTGCACTGACCATGAATATAAGATTTTTTTCTTCTTTTTATGTGTATCAATAGTTTATTCCTTTTAGATCTTTAGTAGTATTCTAGTGCTGATGAACTTATGGGGGGTTTTCAGTTTGTTTTAATAAGAAATCGTGTCAGTATAAATAATTGTACACTAGATTCGTATGGAAATATACTTTCATTTCTTCCGGATAAATAACTTGAAGTAGAATTCAACCTCATTTGGTTGATTTATAAGTTAAGCAATCTTTAACTTTTAAAGGCTGGCAAACTTCCAAAATACATGCAGCCTTTTACATTTCCATTATCAGTGTATGAAAGTTGCATTGGAATTCTTGTGAAAACCAAGCAATCAAGAAAAGAATGGAGTAAAACATTCTAAGTTTGAGTACAAAACCATAAATTATCAGAAAGCCACTAATTTTTAAAAGAGAATATTTGATATGCTAAAGGAGAGGAAATAAACAATAAAAATGTTAAATTTAAACATGATATTGCATACAAAGATATAGGAACAAAGAAAAAGAAAATAATACAATAAGTAACAAATTATCCCAAATATTGTAGATATTAACTCAGCTATCTAAATAATCACTTTAAATATTAAGTCTAATAGATCAAAAGACAGAGATTATGAGTAAATATGTAAGAAACTTTAAGATCTTTTCTGCTTCTTTTTTGTATCTCTATATGTTGTCTATAGGCCACCAACCTTATAAATAAACTAAGATATATTAAAGGTGAATGGATGGAGAAATATATACTCTGATAACATCAGTATAAAATTGAAATTATTATCTGAATTTCTTATTTAATTTTTATTTCCTTCTATTTGCTTGATTTGGTTTTGGTTTGCTCTGCTTTTTCAATTATCTCAAGGAGAAATTTGAATTAATGTGTTGAAATCTTTCTCATTATTTAATGAAGGTGTTTGCCACTATAAATTTCTCTCTAAGCACTGCTTGCGCTGCATCCTGTAAGTTTTTATATGTTGTATTTTTGCTTCCAAATGTATTTTCTCATTTTTCATGTGATGTATTCCTCATTTTTTAGGAATGTGTTTTTACTTTTCATGTAATTGTGAATGTCTCTAATTTTATTCTTTAATTCATCATTTTATTATATAGTGATTGAGGAATAATTTGTGTGATTTAAATCCCTTTCAATATAGTGTTTCTTATTTTTATTTCTTTTTTGACCTAATGACAATTTCCCAGGAAAGACAATAGTCTCTCAATTTGAGGAGACGATCTATGATGATATTGTTTGGTAAAGTTTTCTATAGATGTCTCTATTAGGTCTAGTTTATAATGTAGCGTATAACTTTTACTAACATGATAATTTTCTAATAGTTCTATGCAGTATTAAAAGTGGAATATCAAAGTTTCCCACAGTTATTTGTGAATTTTCCATTTCTCTTTTCATTTATGTCAGTTTTTGCTCATGCATTTCAGGGTTCTGTTGTTAGTTGACTATATGTTTATAATTGCTATGTCTTTCTGATAGTTTTCCATTATAAAATGTCCTTTGTGCATAGTAAAACCGTTTTGTCATATAGGTTCCTTTGTTGAGTATTAATAGCACTGCAACTCTCTTTTCATCATATATGTGCTTTTTTAACTTTAAAACCTACCTGGGTTTTAAATCTAATGAATGTTTTTATAGATAGTAGTTATATCACTTTTTAAAGATAATTTAGAATGCTAAAATTTATTTTTCTCTTATTTACAATGTTTTATTAATTTTAGGACATTGAAATTGAATCTCAGTCTGTATTTTACACCACAGCCACTACCTGAGTCCTAATGTGTCTTGCTACTGCCTTGTTCCCTCTTTTCTTCCCTCCCCAATCCTAAATCCTAATCCCTGTAAAACATTTTGTTCTATTTATTATGTAGGGAATAATAGTCTGTTCATTGGTTTTATTGCATTCTATTTCATATATAAGTGAAAACATCCTGCACTTCTCTTTCATTTTGTTTAACATGATCCTCTCCATTTCCATCTAGATTGCTGTAAGGGGCATGATATCATCTTTTTTTTTACTGTGTAGAATTCCATTGCATATACATACAATATAAGTTCCTTATTCAGTCATCTGTGATGGGTATATAGGCTGTTTCCATGTCTTGGCTATTGTGAACTGTGCTACTATGAACATATGGGTGCAGATTTTTTTTCTTATTAGAGTGTTGTATCTTTTAGGTATGTGCCTTGGAGTGGGATTAATGGATCAAATTCAAGATCCACCTTTATTTTTTGAGTAATCTCCATATTGTTTTCCAGAGAAGATACACTACTTTAAATGCCTGCCAACAGTGTTGGAGGGTGCCTTTTTTCACTACACCCCCTACAATTATTTTTTTTTTTGGTACTTTTGATAAAGGACATTCTCTCTGGTATATCTCATTGTGGTTTTTATTTGTATGTCTCTGATAATACTGATGTAGAACTTTTTTTCATTTGTCTGTAGGCCAACTGGGTGGCTTCAGATAGGTGTCTATTGAAAGCTCTGCCCAATTTTGAGTGGGAAATTTTATTTTAATTTTAGAGGTACATGAGTTATTTATATGTTTTGGAAATTAAACTCTTCTCTGGTGTATGTTGTGTGAGCATCTTCTTCAACGATTCTATTTAGATGATAAGTCTGTAGCTTAGTTTGAAGTCAAGGAGTATCATTCCTCCACTTTTACTTCTTTTCCCTTAAGATAGCTTTATCTATTCAAGACATTTTGTTGTCCTATACAAATTTAAGTATTGTTTGCTTATTTTCCTTGAAAAATGGCCCTGGGGTTTTGGTGGGAAGTGTGTTAAATCTATATATTGTTTTGTGTAAAATATTGAGATATGTGCCTTCATTCCTATTTTGGCTAGGAATTTTATCCTGAATGGGTGTTGAATCTTGTCAAATGATTTTCTTCATCTATTAATATGATCAAAAGTTTTTGATTTTCAATTTGTTTATGTGATAGTTTATGTTGCTTGATTTATATATGTCGTACCATGCTTGAATTCCTGGAACAAATCCCCCTTGATCATGGTGTATAATTTTTTGATATGCTGTTGATTTCTATTGGACATGATTTTGTTGAAGATTTTTGCATCTTTATCAAAGATATTGGTCTATAGTTTTATATTTTGGTGTTGTCTTTTGTCTAATTTTGGATACAGGACAATGTTGTCCTCATAAAATTAATTTGGGAATTTGTCCTCCTCTTCAGTTTTGAAATTGTTTAAGGAGTACGGGGATTAGCTTTCCTTTGAATGTTTGTAGTGAATTCTGTAGTGAAAACATCTAAAGCTGGGTTCTAGTGATTTGGGAGATATTTTGTTACTGCTTCAGTATTTGTGCTTGTGATTGGTCTTTTCAAGTTGTCTGCTTCCTGGTTCAGTTTTGGAAGTCATAGCCTTCTAGAACCCATCCAGTTTTTCATCATTTACCAACTCGTTAGCATTAAATACTCAATTTTGTTTATTTTTTCAAATAACCAATTCTGGATCAATCAATTATTTGTATGATTTTTTGTTCTGTTTCATTATTCCTCCTGTAATTTTTATGATCTCCTTTCTTTTGCCCATTCTCATTTTTGGTGGTTCATATCTTTCTAGTTCACTCATGAATGCTGTTAGAAATTTAGGTTAGATCTCTCTTGGTTTTTGATGTGCATTTGTATGGCTATAAACATTTATCTCACCCTGCTTTTACTGCATCCCACATATTCTAGTTGCTTGTCTCCTTGTTTGTTTCCAGAGGCCTATAATTATCCATGAGCTTCTCAGAAACATATTATTCAATACTCACATCTTTGTGGTTCTTCCATTTGTTCCTTGGTTTATTTCTAATATCACTCCCTTTGTGATCAGAGAAGATGCTTTCCATACTTTTAATCTTGATAAATTTGCTGAAACTTGTTTTATGTCCCCAAGATATGGTCTGTCCTTGGGAATGTTCCATGTACACTGAGAAGAATATATATTCTTTTGGGGGGCCGGGGAATATAGAACTTGTTGTGATTTTCCTGATTGATGATATGACAAGTTTTTTTTTTTAAATTAGATCCTTTATACATTGGGTATTTACTTTAAGACTAGATAAATTTTAAACTTTATTTTTGAGTAGGCAGTGTTCTGTTGAGGTGTATCATGAATATTGTGTAGATGCTCATGTTCACTTTTGCATTTAGCCTTGCTACCATTAACCTAGTAACTCACTTTGCCTTTCTTGTATCTTTAACTATATGGCATGTGCTATATTTTGATTCTTAAAATATTTTAAAGTTTCATATTTTGTCAGTATTTATGTTTATACTTTTTTATTTCCATTTCTTTTTGTTTTACAGTGCCATCAAGAGTGATTATTTAATTTAATTTCATTAATAACAATTGTTTTGATAAAACGTATACTTTAGCTATTTTATTAGACATAAAATGCTATTTTAAAGTTGACTTCACTTGCATTTCTTCAATTTCTATGGAGATTAATAATTTTTACATATATTTGTTTGCAAAATATTTTATGAATGCATTTTCTATTTTTCCAGCTTTATTGTGATTTATTGTCATATACCATCATTTGTACACAATAATTTAAAACATATATTCAAAAGTGTATATTTTTTGTGTTTTAGTTTTCCTTTTGCTATGAAATGCCTTAACATGGTATTACATATTTTTATAGGATATATGCACACACACACAGAGAAATATGTATGGGTGTACTTCTATCAATCAATACAAATGTAATATGAAGTTTCTTAAGATATTTGAGATTTGTTATTTTGTGTGTTGTTAATTACAGATCTAACATATTTACTTACAAAATATAAGTTGTAGCAACAATATTCATTAATCAATCCTTTTCTCACTGAACTTTAAATTCCAACTGTGAAATTTGATATATTATCTTATTTACAGAAATCTATTTTTGTATATTTTGTTCTCTGTGTTAATTACCCTAAGTCAATATATATTTTAAGTTAATTTATATAGATCTTATTTGTACATTTGTGGGACACGTTTGCATTTTAATTCTTCCAGGTGACTCAGAAATACTTCATGCGATTAATAACATAAATATTATAATTCTAATGAGAACTGATTTCATTAGATATATATTAATTTGGATGAATAATTGCATCATAACTAATTATTTGCATCAAGAGTATACTAGCTTATACATTGTTTAAGATCTTTTTTATGTCTTTAAATTACATCTCCATTTAGAAAATGAATTTTTTCTTAATGACAAACTTTTATTGCTATTATCATTAAAATTGCTTCCTTATTTTGTTTTTCAGGTTTGTTTTGCTATTTAAACACTGGTCACTGATTTTAAAAAATATAGTCTTGGTGCACCCTGGTGGAGTAGTGATTAGGTCAATTGCCTCTAAAGTAGCAAGCAACACATCCCTGGGTTTGAGTCCCAGGCCTAGGGGAAGCAACCAGTCTAAACAATTAAATAAAATAAAAATAGAGATATTTCTTTCTTCTCTCTCTTCTTGCCTGATATCAAATGTGAAACACATTTAATTTCAATGAGTTAAAAATCTTTAAAACAAACCTGTTCAAATCACTAAAAGTTTTATCTTTGCATTTTCTGTCTAGTAGGTATAATGATTATTACATTTTCTTAACTTACGAATTTTCAAGGTCATCTGAAATAATTTTGAGTAACAAGAAGATTAAACATACGTATTTGATCCTTGATTTTGACTTATAATCTAATAGTATTTTATTCTTTACAATAATTTAATTTTTATAATTTTCTCCTTTTTGGTGTGTTGAATTACTTTTCACTGTATTTTAGACAGAATAATTTTCAGAATTATTTGCATGACTTTTTCCTGCTCTTTTTACTTTTTATATTAGATATTCATTATTCACTATACTTAATTTTCAATCTGTACTTCTCATTGTTTAAGATATGGGTTCCTTATTTTTAATATACCTAATAGCAAAGATGTTTAATACACAAATTTCACTCAAGTGCAACTTTATACATGCAAATATGCTTTATATATACAATTTAAAAAAATATATATCATATATTATATATATATACTATTTTACATTTTACTTCCTAGATATATTGTAATTTACTTTCAAATTTTAGTTCATTAATAACTGACATAGTATATCTGAGTTTAAAGATTTATTTTTATTTTTAAATCGTTTAGTTAAATATTTTGTATCAGATTAGTAGACTAATGAACTCTTTGTGAGTCCATATTCAGAGATAGTAAGTTACATTAGGGAAATTATTTCTGCTCTTTTTAATAATTAATAAACAAAATACTAAAATTGACCATGAACTCTTGCATGGGTAGATTGTTTTTTTTCTCCTTTTCATCGAATATGTATTAATATGACAATCTTAGAATTTATTCTGCTTGGATACATTTTGAAATAGTTTTATTCACTTTTAACCTTTAATATATGCTACATTTCATTAATTAGTGTAAGATAATAAGTATGAACTTTGTTGTTTTCAACATCCCCTTTATCTCTAGTAGTAGGAATTTTCATTATTTTCTTTAAGACTAACAGTCTTAAACCGTTTTCTAGGTTTTTGCATTAGTGGTGCTTTTATACTGTTTTAGTCCACTATATTTTCCTAGTTCTGGAATTAAAGCATATCCTACAAAACTTTTTATTTCCATATGTTATGTTATTTATAAATTTTAATTAGAATTTTATATTAGTTATATCAATGTGGATGAAATTTTAAGTAGATTTTGAATAGAGGAGTTAAATTGCAATAGTAGCCCATCAAAAGTGTTGCAAAATGGGGGAGTTTACTCACAAACAAGTATGATTAGATTATTATTACACACATTGCAGAGATGCATCTTTCATTTTGATAATCCAATTACTTTTTTCTCTTACTTGTGAAGAACACAGTCCTTTTGATTGAGTCATGCCAGGCTTTCTTCACTTGCTGGTTTCTCAGGGTATAAATAAATGGGTTCAACATAGGTGAAACAGAAGACATGAGCAGGTAAACAACTTTATTAATAACCACCTCATCCTTTGCTGAAGGTTTGACATAGATGAATATGCAGCTTCCATAGGTGATAGAAACCACAATCACGTGGGAAGAACAGGTAGAAAAGGCTTTCTTCCTTTGCTGTGTAGAAGAGAATCTTAAAATTGTCCTAATGATATAAATGTAGGACAGAATAACACACACAAGAGTCATGACAAAAGTCAATACGGCACACACTAAAATCATTCTCTCTATGAACCATGTGTCTGAGCATGATATCTTGAGAAGAGGGGAAGCATCACAGAAAAAGTGATCAATGATATTAGAGTCACAGAATTCCAGATTGAGGCCAAAGCAAAGTGGGGGAATTATAATTAACAACGCAGTCAGCCAACAGCTGATAATCAGTCGATTGCAGACTCTGTTGTTCATGATGGTCATGTAATGTAGGGGTTTGCAGGTGGCCACAGAGCGGTCAAAGGACATTGTGGCTAGGAGAAAAAATTCTGTTATTCCTAAAAGGTAAGTAAAAAAGATCTGAACAGCACAAGCCTCATAGGTAAATTTGAAGTGACTATCTTGTTTTTGTATAGCATTTTTATTGTGGATTTTGGTGGTACTATATTTTCATCCTTGCCTTATCTTCTAATCAAATATTTGGATTGTTGTTCCCAATACTGCTGACTTAATCTGTCCATTAGCTATAGAAGCTGTTGATCAGATACTCTGTAGTGCTGTGATAATTTTCCAAGGTTATTCTTCAGCTTTAATTAATTGCAAAGACAATGACTTCAATTGTTTTCAGACTCTAATCAGTTTCTCCAAGGGAATGGAACTTTCCTTTGTTGCAAAAAATTAGGAAATGGCCCCTGCAGACCTACATTATTTTATATGATTTTGTGTTTAACTATCTTTATTTAAATTATACTCTTCCTACTGATGCGGAGTGAGGGCCACCTCTCACAAAGAGATTTGTAGTTCAGATTTGCAGATTTTCATAGACAAAGAATTCTTTTTCAGTTTTTTCTTTGTTTGAGGGGTGTTAACCTTTCCCCCAATTAAAGGCTGTCTGGGAACAAGCACAATGGGTGAACGTGGGATGCTGGAAGCACATTCTAAAGTCAAGTTACTTTCCCTGCTCCTAAAGTCAGGGACATTCAGGGCATCACTGTGATGTTGAACTCAGTTTGTCATGTTAGTGTTCTAAAAAGAGCATTCTTCTTATTTAGTTTATTTTTTTCAACTATTCCAAATCTGTTTAGTATAAGCTCATTGAGTTTGAAATGTGTAAAGATTCTTACCTTTCACATAGTGATTACATAAGTAGAGTAATAACAAAAGTTAAGTTAGCCTCCTCTTCATCCAATAAAAATCAAAATATGAAATGTCATGATAGCCCAGCAACCTAATAATAACTGCCGTAGGTTGGTGATAAAGAATTCTTCAAATCCCGAGGTGAAAAATAATTGAAATGCGTGCTACCAAAGAATAATAAGCACAGTGTGAGATAGGTGGGCTACTCAAGTCAAATTGAGCTCCTGAAATGGATGATCATTTTGGAAATGCTAATGAAATACAAATAAAGTATGACCAAACCCCCTTCATTATTCCCTTAAGACTGTAAGACAAGAGTGAGAGCATTGTGAATTTTTCCTAAAGCAAAAGCAAATGTGAGCAATGAAAGAAATATTATTTTTTATCTATCATAATATATTTGGCTCTTCTATTACTTTAATAATCTCTACAAATTTTACTGCAATTTAAAAGGAAGTGAGAAACTATACATACAGGCAATCAACTGATATATTTACTTAAATTATTTTTGTATGTACTTTATTACCAAATAATCTTTTGTACTATTTATTTTTTCTGAAGATAATTCTCAAAAATTGTACGTAATATGTTATGTGCTGTCTCTTAATTATGGCATCTTTAGCTATTACATGTATATTCTTCGTTTCATTCTATGTGAAGAATTATTCACATTAGTGACCAATTAATACTACAGTTTGCATCTCTATTTCTATTTTTAATAGAGAAATGTGATTAGATTATTACCAGAAACATTGCAGAGATAGTCATCGTTCATTCTGATAATTCGACTATTCTTTTTCTTTTTTTGAGAAGAGCAAAATACATTTTATTCACTATAGACAAATTTGGGCTCTTTTTAGAGTTCTATAAAGAATTCTCCTCAGATTTCTCTGGACTTTGGATTTCTAACCTTCGTCTGTTTATACTCTTCGTGTGTGTGTGTGTGTGTGTGTGTGTGTGTGTGTGTGTGTGTGTGTGTGTGTGTCCTTACTAGATAGGATTTACTTAAAAGTGGTGATAGACCTGTCATCAGACTAGGGTCTATAACTTCTTTATTTCCAGGTGATACTATTTTCAGCACACTTTCTTTTTCAATCATTTGCCTTAGAATGTGACTGATTCATTTCTGGAGGTGCTAATGCTCTAATGAATCAAATGAGAAGATAGATTATTAAACTATATGATTTTGTTTTCCTTGGGAATGCTGATTACATGTTCGTGTGTATGAGTGCATATGTATGTGTATTTTTTGTTGTTGTTATGCTGAGCTATGCTTGAGGATAAGGCTGGAGTTCATTACCTTGATATCTGTCACAGTATACTACAGTAATACGTAAAAACCAACCTGTCCATGATTTCTATTTATGGAAGCATAATGAATTTTTAGTAACATACAATTAATAACTTCTGCTTTCAATAAAAAAGTTCTAATTAATACTAACAGCTCTTATTTGAAAAAGACAGACTAATGCGTTTTTAGGTGGGAATTTATGACCATTATCTCAAAAAGGACGCTGAAAATAAAAAAGAAAAATACATTGTACTTACATTTTGCCAGTCAGTTATAACTTCAGGAAGTTGTTTAACAATACTAATTCTTAAAAATATGTTTTATTTATACTTTTCTCTTTGCTCATAGTTTTATTCTATATTAATGTACATTTTAGAAATGCATTGATACTATGTGTTATTCATCAGCAAAGTCATAAAAAAATTCCACAACCTTGCCTTGCTATTATAACATAAAGGATATTCTCTTATTCTATCTATACTTTGAAAATATAAAGGAATTCTGAGAGCTTTTAACTATCAAGTAGATCAGGCCTGGAGACACGATATTTTGTCTCTCCAAGCTGAGAAGTCTTTATACATTAACATGGTAGTTGTTTTTTTAGCAAACTTGCAAGCTTAACGAATAAGCAAAAGAGTCCTTGGAGACTGAAGTCCACTAAATTATTATGGAAACTTTATGTCGTAAGCTTGGCAAAAAGCCGAAAACATGAATCTGTGAGCATAAGTGTTCTCAGAGGAAAGTAAAAGGATAACTAGAGACAGGCACACAACAGTAAGAATGAGAAATGGCTCTGCTCTAAACTTGATCTATATGTGTGTCATTAAAATCCCTTTGAAGGTCAAAAAGCTATGATTTTCTCTTATATTTACATATTATGTACAAAATAAAATTATTTTAAAAATTAATTATTTAATTTTAATAAACTGTTCATCAAAAACATATGGGGAAATATTTATAGCTCAGTTTTATTTAAATTTAATTCTATCTATTTTAGTTCTATAGTATTTATTAAAATTGCATAAATATATACTTTTGACATTGTTAACATATAGGAACATAATTATCTATTTAGTCTTATCAAATAAAATTTATTTTCTTCCATTTAGATTATTTTATGAAAATATTTGCATATATTTTCTCAGTAAAAATGTCTTTTTACTCTAGCCAAAATATTCCAGAAGTTTCTCTTTCAGAAACACACACACTCAGACACATACTACACACACATGAAATATTTGACTCCTAGAAAATAGTACTATACCTGAAATGAGAAACGTATTGAGTGGCATTAATAATAGCATTATAGCTGATGCAGAATTAATGCACTTTATAGATAGATAGAAAGATAGGTAGATTGATAGATATATAATGAAATTAGATAAGCCGAAGCAGATGGGAAACTACTGAAACTATAAGTAGATTAAAAAGTGTAGGGCATTGCCAAGTGATCTAAATTATGAATAATAGTTGCTGAGAAGGAAGAGTGACAACAGGGGCTAGAGACGGGTGCCAGAAATGTTTAAATAATTAAATAAACACTGGCAATATACAAATTTGTTGAAAACCAAACCAGTGAATAATCACTAAGAAAGATAAACACCACACA